>CAWUFW010000619.1:0-112500 GCA_963921515.1 Calotriton arnoldi
TCTGAAACCTATGGTTTTTTTCAGTGAATTTCAAAGGTTTTGTAAATGACAATTTTTAAATGTATTAATTGTTATATTTATTTTTTTGATACTGATTTACTAAATTTTTTAACTATTTATTTTTAGATATTTTATTTTTTAAATTACATTGTAATTACATTATACATTACATTACAAAACATACTTTCTCAGAATGAATTACTTTAGTTTAAATACTTTGCAAATAGGCAATAGACTTTTAAGTACAGTAGTTACAGTTGTTGCAATGGGCAACACAATTTCAAACACAATGCAACATTGAGCTCAATGTGAATTTCAAGTTAAATGCAATTAGTTACTTTATGGATTACTTTTCTAACCACAGGACTGGATCCTAGATTCAGTCCTGGGACATCTCCTGTAAACAGTTGAGTAAAAGCGTTTTGGTTACAGTAGTGATTTTTAAGGAATATTATTGTATTTTAAAAGTTGACACTTAGAAACTTTTTCACATAGAATCACCAATGTTATCCTATGGGAGGAAATTCACTTAGCAGGTAAGTAGTGTTATCGTTACTTTTTCTTACTCAGTGGTGGATCCTGGATCCAGCACTGGTGCATCTCCTGTAAACAGTTGAAAGAATGCGTTTAAGTCATACAGGCGATTTTTAAGGAATATTTGTAGTTTGTAAAAATCGACACTTTGAAACTTTTCTGCTGAAAACCAGACAATGGATTCCTATGGAAGGAAATACAAGTTACTGGTAAATACGGTTAGAATTACTTTTAAGGGTCAGTGCTGGGCTAAAAGATGCAGCACTGGGTTCTCTCCTAATAACAGGTGAGTAAATCGGAATTCGTAGTTCGGCTGATTTTAGAGGAATATTATAAAGTTCCAAAACTCCACACTTAGAAGAATTTCCAAGTGAAACCAGTCAATGTTAGCCTATGGAAGGAAATTCAAGTTACTGGTAAGTACGGTTAGAATTACTTTTCAGGATCAGTACTGGGCTCAAAGATGCAGCACTGAGGTCTCTCCTGATAACAGGTGAGTAAATCGGAATTTGTAGTTCTGCTGATTTTAGAGGAATATTTGTATGATTTGTTTTCCAAAGCCTTTCCAGAGCTTAGTCATTGGAATTGGGAATTAGAATTACAGAGGGCACACAGGTTCCCTTTCAATCAACGTAGCAAAGTAGGGGGTGTTAATGAAAAACCTAGGGCAATTTTGATCTGTCTCAATAATTTTTTACTGAGGGAAGCACTATATGATCTGGCACGGCCTGACAGGAAGAGAGGTGGTAATGGTTTTGAATTTTTTGTTCGTCCTGATTTCTGTCAGGCCACGGTCAAATCACGGTGGCAATTACGTCAAATGTTCCCATTATTTTAGGCGAAAGGGGTACAGGTCTTCCTTCTTAACCCTGCTAAGCTAAAGATAATTTATAAGGAGAAGGCTCACTTCTTTGTATCAGAAATATTGGCAAGGGAATTTCTGGCCACAATTTGATGTTGAATGGGTTTTTTTAGGGGGATTTATGGAGCTATTGACTCAGTGTGGTGATTTAAATATCTCTTTAAACATTTTTTGTGTTACAAATGGGGGGTGAGGAGGAGTGGTGCTGTTCAATCCACTAACCATCACAGAGGACATTCTGTCCTTAAGCCTCAAGTGGGGAGGAGTGGGCAAGGGGGTCAAGGGGGGGTAGGGTTGTGGGGGGAGGGTGGGAAGGTTGGGGGACTGAGAGAGGATAGTAGTTTTTTTGATTTTTTGGCTGTATAATATAAAGATGGTGCTAAATCGATTGCAGATATATTTGAGAAAGATCATGTTCTGCTGTTGAAATTGGTGGTTTGTGTCAAGAGCAAACGGGCTTACTACATACTGGTTTCTACGATAATGTATAATCTTTTACCTGTAAATCTGTTTTTTTATGATTCAGAGGATAACAATGATTAATAGATTGTTTATTTGTTCATGGAACATTTGCGGTCTAAATGATAAGAAAAAAGGGGGGTGATGGCTCAGATGTTACAGGCAATGCGTATGGATCTGATATGTGTTCAAGAAACTCATATAGCCTGGAACAATCGGGATTGGCTGAAAGATTTGGGTTTGGATGTATTGGGCTGCACAAAACAGAGTTCTAATACGAGGGGGTGGCGATATTGATGAAGAGAGGATTGGGGGTTTGTAATCGGCTAAAGGAAGATGCTCTGGGTAGGTGGGTTATTGCAGGGATAACCATTAATGGCTCACAAGTGACGATATGCTCCTTATACGGATCAAATGTAGATGATCCGGCGGTTCTTCACTATCTTAGTATTGAATTAGCCGATTGGCCAGCCCCTTTTATTATCTGTGGAGACTTTAATATTCATCTAGAGGGCAGCTATGATCTCAATAGCAATAAGCCTTATACGGGTAAAAAAACAAAAGTTTTCAAGGCTATTAGGGGGCTAGTTAAGGAATTTGGCTTGGTGGATGTGTGGCATTCACTCAGACAGTCAGATCCTGGAGAAACTTTTTATTCGGCGCCTCATAGAAAACATGTACGCCTCGATTATTTTTTTGTATCTGCGGAAAAAGTAAGGGGCTCTAAGATGGAGATTCTACCAAGAGTAATATCAGATCATAACCCGATATCATTAGAAATTGACTTTAGCTCCCGGGCCCCTGTAAAAGCATGGACCTTCGAACGAAAACTTTTATTAGATCTAGATTACTGTATACATATGGAAGGGTGGATTAGGGAATTCTTTAAATTTAATCGGGGAACCGCTTCAGACTCTGTTGTTTGGGATACGTTCAAGGCGGGGGTTCGGGGAGAAACCCTTAGTTACTCTTTAAACAAACAACGTAAAACCCAGGCTGAAATTAAAGTCCAGATGCATCAATTAAGGCTTTTGGAATTAGAACTTATGAGGGAAATCTCTCAGCAGGGTAATTTAGAAAAATTATCATCGGCCATTGCAATCCTTAAAATGCAAATACATCAGCATTTCGCGGTGAAGGTTGCAAATAAACTGGCAACTTTTAGGGATCAAATTTATGAAGCAGGGGAAAATTCAGGGCGGATTTTAGCGAAAAAATTACAGCAGAGGAGTGTGCATAATAAGATCTTACAGATACAGGACCATCTTAGCCAGATACAAGGGTCCCCAGAAGGAATCTTGGCGGTTTTCTGCAAGTATTACGGGAATCTATACACAGAGGATGGTCTGGGTGATCCAGTGGAAAAAATGAGGGTGTTTAACTCAGGTATGGTAATTAACAAAGTCACAGCAGATCAGAATGAAGGGTTGGCTGAAGATATTACTTGGGAGGAAGTGGAAGGGGCTGTACTGTCATTAGCAGTTGGAAAAGCTGTAGGTACGGATGGTATTCCTTTAGAATTTTATACAACGTTTCGCTCAGTGTTAAAGGAAGAGCTTCTGACATTACTTCATGCGGCTCAACAGGGTATAGCACCTGAGTCTTGGCGCAAAACTATTATTATTGTATTCCTTAAAAGGAAAACCCAAATTATGCCCTTCTTCGTACAGACCAATATCACTGATCAATGCTGACAGTAAAATTTTCTCTAAAATTATGGCACAGCGGTTGGGAACTGTTATTACCCCTCTGGTCTCCCAGTTTCAGCACGGGTTTATACCCGGTAGGGACACGGCACACCACGTAAGATGTGTCATTGCACTTTTGGACTGGGCGCAGGCAACTGGGTCCGGACTCGGGGTGATCCTGTTGGACGCCGAAAAGGCGTTCGACAGGGTCTCCTGGCAGTATATGTGGGAGGTTATGCATATGAAAGGGTTCGGCCCACAATTTATTCAGGCAATTAAGACTCTGTATATATGCCCGACTGCTGTAATCCGGATTTCTGGGCAAGAATCCGCTGCGATAACTATTAGTCGGGGTACACGGCAAGGCTGTCCGTGTTCCCCTTTGTTATTCGCCTTATTTATTGATTTATTTCTGAATAAAATCAACCAACATACAGATATTATACCAGTCAGGATTCAGAATATTGAGTATAGGGTACTTGCTTATGCAGATGATATTGTCATAGTCTCCCGGGACATTGTAACTGCCTTGCCCGCAATTATATCTTTGGCACAGCAGTTCGGGGCTTTTTCTGGGTATAAATTGAATGAACAGAAAACTCAGGTAGTTTATTCTGGCAAAAACCCCCAACAAATATACCTACTGTCTCGGAAGCAACATATCTCGGAATCAAAATCACATCGGCGGTAGACAAGATCCCAGAACGTAATATTTTCCCGATAATTGAAAAGGCGAACGCAACCTTAGAAAGGCTAGATCATCTTCATTTATCATTACATGGCCGGAACAGTGTGTTGAAGATGCTGATACTTCCAAAATTCTTATATATCTTTAGAACTATTCCTTTGGAGTTTTCGGCATCACTCTTTGTTAAAATAGAAAGAATGTGTTCTCGGTTTTTATGGGGATATCGGAAACAGCGAAGGGCTTATAGGAAAATGATCTTACCAAGACAAGTTGGGGGTGGGGCATCCCCCATATTATTATGTACTATTGGGCTGCAATGTTGCAATATATAAGACCATTGGTGATTGGGGCTAAAGCTGAGATCCCTTTGTTTCAGAGGCCTTCTATTTATGAGTTTGGTTTGGGGGAGGAAATGAATGGTTTTTTTGCAAAAGTTATCGAACCTAGTTACTTTAAAAAAACTAAATTTAAGATACTTAAGGCAGCATATAAAGGTTGGAAACAAATTAAACGGAGTCTTCAAATCTCGAATCTTAACACCTATACCCCGATGCTGGCTCCCGGGACATTACCTCCAATTTTTCAAGATTTGGTAACAATTAGATGGGGCCAAAAGGGCATACATAATTTAGGTGATCTGTTTAATAAAGATCAACTTTTAACTTTCTCTGATTTACAGGTGGTGTATGGGGTAGGGAAGCAGGATTTTTTAAGTATCTTCAGATACGCAGTTTTTTGACTAGTCGGGGTTCAGGTTCGCTGCATCAATTCGGGCCCATCCCCTAATCGAAAAAATTAAGAAAAAAACACCAATTGGCCAGTTTTATCAGCTACTTCTGGAAACACTCCCGGATGATCTAGATGCACGTAAAATAAAATGGCAAAATTTATTAGGGTTAGATGATATAAATATATTAAAGTCTATCAAACTGGCAAATCAAGTCTTAATGACAGGAAGACTACGTAGCCAACATTATATGGCTCTATATGATCTTTATCATACACCTAGTAAGTTGGCTCGTTGGGGTGTAATTGTTGGATCTAAGTGTAATCGATGTGGACTGGTCTCGGCTGACTCTAGTCATATGTTTTTTTCTTGTCCAAAATTGAGGGAATTCTTTCAAAATATAGAGAAGTTCTTGTATATAATATTTGGGCTCTCTATCAAAACTAGTGCGGGATTCACTATTTTTGGTGTAAGCTCGGATATAGATGCCAGCACAAGATCAGAAGATATAAATACACTTTTATTTATTATTATGGCAGTAGTAAGGGCTTGTATTACCAACGAATGGATTAGTCCTGATCCACCTACCTTTATTAATTTTCGTACGAGATTGCTTACTATGTATAATTTTGAATCTTCTATTTATAAAACCAAAGGTAGAAGGAAAAGAATAAAGGGTGCTAAAATCTGGGCGCCTATATCAGATTGGGCAGTTTGAAGGAAATATGAGTTGCGTCAAATCTCTGGACTTAGATGGAGCTAGGGGGTTTCGGGGCTTCAATTCCCTATAATTTGTTCAATTAATTTCTGAATGTATCACTATAGGTACCCCATTTTTTATAAGGAGAATGTTAAACTGCTTTTATTTATGTAATGCTTTATGCCCGATTGCCTGTTTCCTTTCCATGTCTAAAGGATTATCTCGATATGTGTATTTTCTTTCTCTTTTAAGGCATGATAATGATCTTGCAGTAATAATCATGTAATTGGCTAAAAATTTATTATTTGTGTTTCTTCTTTCTTTCTTTTTTTCTTTCTCTTTTTCGGCTTTTGTGTACAGCCTTTGTTATGCTGGAGTATATGATGTTAAAAATTGAATTAAAAAAAAAAAATTAAAAAATGAAATAACTTTGGCGCCGGTTGATGAATCTTCGCGAAATTTTCCAACTTGTTGGGGCGCTCTGGTCCGCTCCTATCCTGAAAGTCTCGGGGTGATTCGGCAAGCGGGGCCGAGAAAAAGGGGGTCCCAAAACGTGTTTTCCCCATGCAATTTTCCATAGGAACCTTTAGTCGCAGCTACAGCCCGAACTGCTGAACGGAATTACACCAAATTTGCCAAAAAGGTAGCCCTTGGTTCAGAGTCGTGCCTTTTGGTTAAATGGTGTAAATCTGTTCAGTAGTTCCTGAGAAATTTGAAAAAGAAAACACATATATATCTGGGCGGAGCCTAACCACACATGTCATCGTGAGATCTGATTGGCTGTCAGCACTTCATCCTGGAATTGCTGGCAGCCATCTTGGGACCAATATAAATGATAGTACCCCATTGAAATGCATTGTAATGAATCGAAGATTTTGAGGGTTACCAAAAGGAGAACTATAAAGGGTGATAACAGACTTTAGTTACATTAGAATTCATTTGTTGATGGTACCATACTAATTTCAGGAATTGTGGTGTGTTCTAAGGTGATTTTACCCTGTGAAAAACCTTCTGCTGGGATATCATGAATCATGTTTGAGAGAAAACTATTTTCTTTTTTTTCTTTTTTTTTAAATTATTTTTTTATGTTGTTGTTTACAAAGATAGAAATTAGAGCACCACACAGAGAAACAGTACATTAGCTATCAAATTCATTTCAGCCGATTAAAGTCAGTAACTGAAAGACGCGAAAAACCAGTAAAAAAGAAGGCTGTCCTAATCCAGTCAGAAGAAAAAAAAAAATAATAATACATGAGAGAAGGGATAACAATTTTAACATATTTACATGTAGAGCGCCAGGTCCGACTGAGGGTACCCGTGCTTGGAGTCCTTTACAACCGGCTATTGTAACCAATATGTTATGGGAGCCCACAGTTTTAGTCCCCTTTCTCGTCTACTTCGGCCCTTTAGCCGATACACTGAAGATTCTAAATTGTATACAGCTAGTAGGCGAGAGCGCCAGCTACAGAAAGTGGGGGGATCAGGGCTAAGCCAGCTAGATGTAATACAAAGTCTGGTAACAGCCATTGCCATAAAAATAAATCCAGTAACAGCAGACGACCAGCTTCCATCCGTTCCCACCCCCAAGATCACCATTTCTGCAGAGATAAATATGGGGAACCGTAAGATCGTAGACAGAAAGGTTTCTAAATCCTGATAGAATGTCACTAGCTGAGGACAAGAATAAAACATATGAACCGTATCTGCCAATGGGGCCCCACATCTATTACAAGAGACACCCACGCTCCCGCCCCATTTAGCTACTTTTTCCTGTGTATAATACAAATCAAAAATAGACATAAAATGTTGACTCCGAAGACTCCCAGATAGTAGAGTCCGAATAGCAACACCTAGTGACTCCTCCAGATTAATCCCTTCCTTCCCAAGCTTCTTTACCCATTTATCATTCTGGTGGGCTAAATCATCAGGGATGGATTCCAAAAGTAACTGATAAATCCAGCTGATGCGGGATTTTCTACAAGCTAATTCAACTAGTTGTAGCTTACCATACATTTTCACATGCTTGTCCCATACAGTTTTGGAAGGTGCTCCAGAAGCTAAAATGAGAGCATATTTTCTGTAAATTCACATTATCTTTCTCAGTCATGTGAGAATGAAGTCTGACATTCTCAGTAAAACATGTACATCCAACAAGGGCAGAGACTGTCAGTTGATTCCTTTGTGTTCTACTGCAGCTTCCCAGAGTGTTCTAAAGAACAACTAGAGTGCTAACAGCCTTACTAATGACAAAAGTATGGCACACCTGAAGCCATCTTTATTGAAATAAACTGGTAACACTTAAAACATTTAATTTAAAAAGGAACAAAATGAGGGGGTTCATTTTGCCATAGAAATTATGGTTAGTGCTGTAGAAAGAAAAATTAGGACATGTTTTAAGTGAGATCTCAAATATCTTCCTGTTATATTTCAACAGGAGCAGCCTGTCAGTTGATGCCTTTGTGTTCTACTGCAGCTTCCCAGAGTGTTCTAAAGAACAACTAGAGCGCTAACAGTCTTACTTATGACAAAAGTATGGCACACCTGAAGCCATCTTGATTGGAATAAACTGGTAACACTTAAAACATTTAATTTAAAAAGGAACAAAATGAGGGGTTCATTTTGCCATAGAAATTATGGTTAGTGCTGTAGAAAGAAAAATTAGGACATGTTTCAAGTGTGATCTCAAATATCTTCCTGTTATATTTCAACAGGAGCAGCCTGTCAGTTGATGCCTTTGTGTTCTACTGCAGCTTCCCAGAGTGTTCTAAAGAACAACTAGAGCGCTAACAGTCTTACTTATGACAAAATTATGGCACACCTGAAGCCATCTTGATTGGAATAAACAGGTAACTCTTAAAACATTTAATTTAAAAAGGAACAAAATGAGGGGGTTCATTTTGTCATAGAAATTATGGTTAGTGCTGTAGAAAGAAAATTTAGTGCTAAAACACTACCCCCAGCACGACTCCCTACACTACCCAAACACCACTGCACTACACTAAACCCTACATATACCCCCAGCATGACCTCCCACACTACACAAACACCACTGCACTACCCTAAACCTTAAAACACTAACCCCAGCATGACCCCTACACTACCCAAACACCACTGCACTACCCTATACCCTAAAACACGACCCCCTACACTACACAAACACAACTGCACTACCCTAAAACACTACCCACAGCATGACCCCCTTCACTACACAAATACCACTGCACTGCCCTAAACCCTAAAACACTACCCCAGCACTACCCCCTACACTACCCAAACACCACTGCACTAACATAAACCCTAAAACACTACCCCCAGCACAACCCCCTACACTACACAAACACCACTGCACTACCCTAAACCCTAAAACACTACCCCCAGCATGACTCCCTACACTACCCAAACACCACTGCACTACCCTAAACCCTAAATCTACCCCAGCACGACCCCTACACTACCCAAACACCACTGCACTACCCTAAACCATAAAACACTACCTCCAGCATGACCCCCTACACTACACAAACACCACTGCACTACCCTAAACCCTAAAGCACTACCACCAGCATGACCCCTACACTACTCAAACACCACTGCACTACTCCTAAAACACTACCCCAGCACGACCCCCTACACTACCCATACACCACTGCACTACCCTAAACCCTAAAACACTACCACCAGCACGACCCCCTACACTACTGCACTACCCTAAACCCTAAAACACTACCCCAGCACGACCCCCTACACTACCCAAACACCACTGCACTACCCTAAACCCTAAAACACTACCCCCAGCACGACCCCCTACACCACCCAAACACCACTGCACTACCCTAAACCCTAGACAAGAAACCCCCACCCCATGCCCAATCCACCTTACCTCTCACTCCTCATGGTTCCTCTCTCCTCGTGGTTCCTGCTTCACGTCATCTCTGAGGGGCGGTGCACGTCGTTGTGAGGAAACGGAACAGCCTCTGCTTCCTTACAACAACATGGATCGTCTACATGTTTTTAGAACGCATGGTCATTTACCATACATACCTTTACAACAAAATTCGTTGTAAAGGCATGCGTGGTAAATGACCATGCGTTCTAAAAAATGCGTAGTAATGACTTCGTGATGTACAACGCATGCATGGTAATGCATGCATTGTAATAGTATCGCAAAGTAAAAAGTCGTTGTAACGGCTGTTTACCGATCGAAGCTGGCCCCTGTTCTACAGTGAGACGTTTATTTGATTAATTAGGAGGAAGGCATGTGGTTTTTTTACCGAAAAGTGCATTCTTGGATGTTGTATTGTGAAAGTGTCCGCGTGGCCTGGTTTCACTTCCGGTGAGAGAGTGGAAGAGTCTGTTTGGATCTAAAGGAGTTCTGTTGTTGGACGGGGCCGGCGCGACATGTCATCAGAAAACATAGCTAATGGAAAGCGTCCTCCCTGAAGTGTGGAGCAGTGCCATGAGAGGTCAACGAGTGTGCGTCCCACCGCAGTATGACCGTACCACGTGACCCATGTGCTGCCTCCAGGGTACGGGAGGCAGAAGCGGCATCGCAGGTCCTCTTGAAGACCATTGTAGCACTAATTCTACATTTTGGTACTAGGGCATTTTAACTTTGTTGTTCCTGCCAGATACAAAGAGAAGATCCTGTGTTATTCAGTGCCCTCGTTACCTTTTTTGTGGGTTGTGGTGCTTGTCACTTCGCTGCCCCGCCGGTGCACACGACTGGGCACCCCACCTCGTGTGCCATCTGCAGGGCCTCTGCCCTCGGATCACTGGTTTCGGTTTCTGGAGTGGCAACATAAACAGTTGCTCCCAAAGGACTAGCCTGAACACTTAGGTGAATATCCCCTGCACCAGCATTTCACGGAAATTCTTTCCTAGCTCTCCCACGGCAACAAGCACGGCTCCGCTCGCGACACCGTATGACATCATCGGAGCCATAAGAGGACCTCGTCGGCGTGCTGACGTCAGTTCCACCCATTTTTTCCGTGCCACCGAGGCAAACAGGGGACCGAGACATTTTCACATGTATACATAGTATAATAAATATATATATATTCACTGAAAAAACCATAGGTTTCAGGCACGTTATAGTTAGAAATTAGCATTTAAAAAACCTTAGAAATTCACTGAAAAAACTATAGGTTTCAGGCACGTTATAGTTAGAAATTAGCATTTAAAAAACCTTAGAAATTCACTGACAAAACCATAGGTTTCAGGGGCGTTATAGTTAGTTGGACATTTCACTCATACAAAACCATAGAAATTCCCCCGTTATAGTTAGTTCAGCTAACTATAACTCGTGCGCCCGCAATGCACTGCTGATGACGTCACATATTACATCACTCTTGTCATGGTCAGTGACATCACTCATGACATCACTGATGACATCTCAAATGACATCACTGATGACATCATCCAGTGAATGTGTGTTTTTCTGAAAATTAAATATGTTTTATATATGTATATCTCAAGGTCGATGGAAGAATAAATGGGTATATAAGTGTCTAAATGGATGATTTTTTTTTGTAAAATTGATTGTATAACTGACTAAGTGTATCTTAGTGAATACATGGGTTAGTGAGTAATGTTTAAATATGAAAATATCTGTATCAGTCTCTCACTTTGTGTATAAGTGGCTGCATGGGTTGGTGAGTAGCTACATGAGTGTCTATATGGGTTATTAGTTGGTTTTTTGAGTATCAGTATGAGTGTCTGAGTGTCTGTATGGTTCGGTGGGGGTATTACTTAGTGCATAGATGCATGAATGAGTGACTCACTGTTTGTATGTGTTGAAGACAGCATGTGTGCAGGACTGTATAGGTGGATGAGTATGTGTATGGGTGTGTTAGTGAGTGAATGACTGTCTCAATAGTGTCTTTATGAGTAACTACATATGTTTTAAACTAGTATATGTGAGTATTGGTGTATATAAGTGAGTATATGTGAGAGTGAGAGATTGGGAGAGTTCCTGTACAAATAAGTAGGTGTTTCTATAAGTGATTGTTTAAGAGAGTAAGTATGTGTAAGTTTCTGTAGAAGTAAGTGTGGTAGTGTGTGTATAACTGTATATGCAAGTAAATGGATGTTTGATACGTTGTTTGCATGTGTGACTATGTGTGTGAGTAACTCTATGGATGAGTGGCGGTGTGTAACAGGATGTATAGGTGTATGAGTACATATGATGAGTGAGTACATGTATGAGTGACTGTATAGGGACTGTTGGTGAATGAGTGGATGTGTGTGTAGATCTTGGAATTACTGAATAGGTGTGTTGTAATTGGTATCGGTATGTCCATTGTTTTGAAAATGGTAGTTTGTATTTTTGAGTGTGTGTATCAAAGGTTATATTAGGGTGAGAGGAGGTCTGCCACTCTATCACAAGGATGATGTCATCAGTGATGTCATTTGAGTGATGTCATGAGTGATGTCATGAGTGATGTCACTGACCATGTCATGAGTGATGTAATATGTGACGTCATCAGCAGTGCATTGCGGGCGCATGAGTTATAGTTAGCTGAACTAACTATAACGGGGGAATTTCTATGGTTTTGTACGAGTGAAATGTCCAACTAACTATAACGCCCCTGAAACCTATGGTTTTTTCAGTGAATATATATATATACATATTACCTGGCTAAAGCAGCACAGGAAACATTTGCAGCACAGTTGTATTTGTTTTAACTTGCTTCTGCCTCTAGTTTTTTGCCCATAGGGTTTATTTTTACCTGCACCCATACTCTTTGCCCAGTTCTTTTTTTGCTTGCTTAGTTTCACTTCAACAGTATTAGTTGTCGTTTGTTCAATTCAACTTGTACATTGGACGTAACACACAGGTCTGTGCCAAGGGCAAGACTAAATAAAATACAAACCAATCATCAATATTACCTCCTGCATTATACTGATTAGGGCATTGCCCAGCATGCCCTGACGCATTTCTTTGATCTTGTTGAGAACATCCCTCGCTCGCTGATATTCACAAACCAACATCTGCACATCACTGCTGGTATAGATCTGTTCCTGCAATAACCAGATAGGAGGCACAATAAACAGCACGAAAACACAAAAATACAACAGGAACACATATTTACCTGTTGTGGATTAAATACATCTATGCCGCTGCCGACATGAATTGTACTACTTAAAAAGAACAATTGTGGTTTAAAGGCACATATAGGAAATGCAGTCAGGTTTACCTAAGGGCCAACTCATAGCAGGATGCTTACATGATCTAAAGTTGGGCCAAACAAAATAGCCTGTCCTTGATTCTTAGCATTATGAACAAACCCTGCCACGTAAACATAAATAAACCCAGCGACGGCTCCTCCGCTAAAGCGGAGGAGCGTTGTCTCACTGCTCTATGAGCAGTGGAAAGGAAAAATAAAACTATAATAGAACGTTGTTATCATTTTATTTTTAGTATAATGGACTGGAGCCATGTTAGGGCGGGCGGGGCTGGGCTAGTTTCAGAGGGAGCAGTGGATAGTGCGCCATAAGTACGCATGATGGTTTGGCCAGCCGTCTTGGACCGGCCAAACAGTCATGTGCGCTTAGCATGTTCTCCACCTGTCAGTGTTGCACAGCCGGGTGGAGAACATGCACAGACTCCTACTCCTTGTCTGAGCGCCGAACCACGGCGCTCAGACCAATCACAACGCTGCTGTCTGGCTGATGACAGCAGTGTTGTGATTGGCTAGTGGAATCTGGAAGCCTGGGTGCTGTCGGGAGCAACGAAGAGCAGAGGACGGAGGAGAGGCAGCGGCTAGCGATGAGCAGGTAAGCCTTCTTTTTTTTCTTTCTTTTTTTTTTAACCACCACCGCCCCGCTCCCCCGCCACCGTTCCCTGCCAGCCGCCACTGAAGAAACCACTATATTGCATTTGCAATATTTGCATACCTATTATAAAAGGAAGCACATACTTTTATGTCTCAAAAAATATATCACTGCATTTCCCAAATGTGTTGCACCTGAAGCAATGTGAATGCAAACGATGGATGAGTGATGACTGCACAACAAGCGATCATTCGGCATTTTTTGCGGTTTTTGCAGAGATAAAGTTTCTACCAACCTCAGTAAGATTAGAAGATTTATAAAGTGCAAAGAAACCTTAATTTAAATCAGTGGCTCACCTCATTCTTTGAAGAATAACAATGATATCGTCCTCCAACACGCTCCGCTAGAGCTTTTAGAGAAGCCTACGTTCAGGAATAGAAAAGGTTAACGTTTAATATTTCATGAATTTTATTTCTATTCAGACAATCATTTTAAAATGTTTTTGTTTTTATTGAAATCTGTGCATTTTTTAAGTTTAACATTTCAACATTCTTTTTTACACTTCTCATCCTTTTTATACATAAATTTCCAGTTAACATGTCCATGTAAGCATATTCTATCCCTTTCTCTCTTTAAATTATCTTAATTACATAGTTTTTGGGATTGGTGAGCATCTAGATTCCAGAGTTATTTCAATTAAGAACTGTTTAACTATAATAGCACTTTAGGGTCCAAAGTTTCATATCATTTTCGTATTTTTGAGCTGCTTCTCTGAGATGACATGATTGACAGTGCTTTTATCCTCTTGGCGCTGTTGTCATAGTTTACAATTAATGATGGTGTAAATTCCAATGTCATCTCTAGGCATTTCTCCAAAGGGCTATGTCCTACAAGTTTAATGCCTCTGTAGATCTGCAAACTCCTTTCATAGGCATTTACTCTCCTTTCCGGTTCAATTTACCTCATATATTTAAAATGTTGTTATTTGGAATATTTTGGCAGCACCATGCAAGAGAAGAAATGCGTTACTTACCTGTAACAGCAGTTATCCAGTATTGGTATCTTTCATAGATTCACATGCCTGAATCATTCCCCGTCGTCGAGACAGGAGTCCCCGGTATATAATAAAAGTAATGTCCTATTAGACATACCAAACCATAGGCCTAAGGCCTCTCATTAGTAACATATCCAGGTCCTTTTGTGAAAAGGACCAAACTCTCTGGAGCAGCCAATCAGCTGCCACCACCCTCTGGAACCTTCCTGTCAGGAGCTCTGGTCCCTCAGATTTTCGTAAGCGTAGTGCTAAGTAATAGTATCTCTGAGAGAACCAAGAGAGCCTTTCCAAGGGAGGTGGGTGGGTTGCATGTGAATCTATGAAAGATACCAATACTGGATAACTGCTGTTACAGGTAAGTAACGCATTTCTTATCCAGTATTAGGGTATCTTTCATAGATTCACATGCCTGAATCAGAGTAGCAAGCAATAGTGAGCACATTTCCTTTGTTCCCCATAAGGGATATACACTCATTGGTTAAAAACAAAAACCCATATTGATACATTCCATTATATCATCGATATAGTGCATCATCATAATAACAATAATAATCATAGAAATGTGTGGTAAAACAAAGGTTGGTGGGAAGGAGGAAAGGCTCACCTCTATTGAAACAGATGACGTAGTACTGCCTGTCCAACTGCAGCGTCCTTCGCCAGTTCTGAATCCAAGCAGTAATGCTTGGTAAATGTGTGCGGCGTTTTCCATGTTGCCGCTCTGCAAATGTCCATCAGCGGTACGCCGGCAAACAGAGCCATGGACGTAGAGACCGCCCTGGTAGAATGGGCACGAATTGTAGTTTGCAAAGGCTGACCAGCCTGCTGGTGACATAGAGTGATAGCGCTAGAGATCCACCTAGCGATACTCTGCTTGGTAAGGGGAAACCCTTCCTAGGCACACTGTAGGCCACGAAAAGTTGGTTGGACTTTCGGAATGGTCTTGTCCTATGAAGGTAGAATTTAATGCATCGCTTCAGGTCCAAGGAATGAAGAGCTTTTTCCGCTGGTGTTTGAGGATTCGGGAAGAATGTCTTTAACACAATGGGTTCGTTAAGATGGAAGTACGATGGCACTTTAGGGATAAACTTCGGGTTAGTTCGAAGAATTACCCTATCATCCCTGAATTGCAGAAATGGATGCTGTATTGTAAAAGCATGAAGTTCGCTGACTCGTCTTGCCGAAGCCAGGGCGAGTAGAAGTGCAGTTTTCCAGGAGAGGAATTTAAGGTCCACCTTGTGTATTGGTTCAAAAGGATGCCTCATAAGCTGAGCTAGAACTGTATTAAGCTGCCATGTTGGAGGAGGAAGCTTTAGTGGAGGGAAAGTCCGGAAAAGACCTTTGAGGAATTGTTTTATGAGTCTATTGGACCAAAGTGAAGGACCTGTGGAAGATCTTCTGAAGCGGGATATCGCTGCTAGGTGAACTCTGATGGAAGCGTGAGCGAGGCCTGCATTTGCGAGATGAAGAAGGTATGGCAAAATCTCCTCAGGAGAGGACTTAAAGGGATGTACTTTGGCAGATGCACACCATATACAGAACCTTTTCCATTTGAGAGAATATGTCTTGCTTGTACTGTCCGCCACTGCTCGAGACAGAACCGCTCTACAGTCCGGAGGGATATTCATAGCCTGGAATTCATTGTATTCAGGAGCCAGGCCGATAATTTGAGTGAGGCCGGGTCCGGATGTTGTATCTGTCCCTGATCCATTGTGAGGAGAGATGGGAACGGCTTCAATGGAATTGGAGGTGCCTGGGATAGGAGATGTAGTTCCGTAAACCAATGTTGGCGAGGCCATGCTGGTGCTATTAAAATCAGTGTGCAGGGCTCTGCCTTCATCTTCTTGAGTACCCTGGGGAGCAGCGGAATCGGCGGAAAAGCGTACGCAAAGACGCCGCACCAGGCTATTGAAAATGCATTCCCCAGAGATCCCTGCTGGGGATGCCAACTTGCGAAGCGTTGGCATTTGGCGTTGATCTGTGACGCGAACAGGTCTAGATTTGGTTCGCCCCATTGGTTGAAAATGCGGTTGAGAATACCCTGGTGTAATTCCCACTCGTGGCAGGATGTTTGTAGTCTGCTCAGTGAATCTGCCAATATATTTTCCCTTCCCGGCACATATTCGGCCTTCAGAGATATTTTGTGCTGAAGTGCCCAGTTCCAAATTTTCTGCGATTCTTGAGATAACAAGAGAGAACGAGTACCCCCCTGTTTGTTCACATAGTGCATTGTTGTGGTGTTGTCCGTCTTGACCAGCACTAGCGAAGCTGCTATTCTGGGAAGAAAAGCCTGCAGGGCTAGATACACAGCTCTGAGTTCTAGGAGGTTGATGTGCAAGGTCCTTTCTGTTATTGACCATTTTCCGCTGATTTGAAGCTCCTGGAGAAAAGCTCCCCAACCTTCCAGGGATGCGTCTGTAGTTATTACTTGAGGAGACACTGGAGGCAGAAAAGACAGGCCTCGTGCCAGATTCTGTGGACGAGTCCACCAATGTAATGCTGTAATTACTTGAGGAGTGATCTGAATGATGTCGTCGAAAGATCCTTCCACCTGAATCCACTGAGCGGCAAGAGCCTCCTGGAGAGGACGCATATGGAGACGACAATGCGGAATGAGTAGTATGCAAGAAGACATCATTCCTAGGAGGGATTTGAAGAGCCGAACCGAAAGAGACTTTCTTAGCTTTATTCTGTTTGCCAGCTGTGTGAGCCTGCGTTGTCGTTCTTGCGTTGGGCAAGCATGCGTGTGGACCGTATCCAACACGGCTCCTAAGAATGTGATCCTTTGAGAAGGTTGAAGCATTGACTTTTCTACATTGAGGGTGAGACCTAACTGCTTGAAAAGTTCTAGACAAGCGCTGGAAGATTGCGTTGCGCCTTGAAAAGATGGTGCCTTGATGAGCCAGTCGTCGAGATATGGAAATACTTGATGATGCTGCTGTCTGAGGTACGCAGCGACCGGAGCCAGGCATTTCGTGAATATACGAGGAGCCGATTTGAGCCCAAACGGCAGCACTCGAAATTGGTAATGCTTGCCAGCGACTGCAAATCTCAGAAATTGTTTGTGTTTTCTGTGGATTGGCACATGGAAATAGGCATCCTGTAGATCCAATGATACCATGTAGTCGTTCGGGTTGAGAAGTTGTAGGACTTCCTGTATGGTAATCATGCGAAATGATTGCTTCCTTAGGAATTTGTTCAAATTTCTTAGGTCTAGAACCGGCTTCCACTTGTTGTCTCTCTTGCGCACCAAAAAGAATCGGGAATAAAAACCTTTTCCTCGTTGATGAACAGGAACTCGCTCTATGGCCCCTTTGCGAATCATGGATGATATTTCGTTCTGCAAGAGGTTCAAATGCTTGTGAACCATAGGTTGAGGTGGAGTTGGTGGAGGGGTTTGAAGAAATTCCAAGGAATGACCGAATTGTACTATTTGAAGGACCCACTGATCCGTAGTAATTTGTTCCCAGTTGTGGAAAAAATTCGATATCTTCCCTCCTATTTTGAGTGGCGAGGGCGAGGTTGGAGTTGGTGGCAAGGAAAAGTCATTGACGCCGGGCAGCATCCCTCTGGCGACCAGCTCTTCCTCGAAAAGAGGATTTGTTATAGGCAGTTTGTTGAGGTTGCTGCCTTTGCTGAAATTGCGGCCTGTATTGCTGGCCGGACGAGGAGTAATTAGAATATCTATTTTGTTGATATCCTCCTCTATAGGACGATTGACCTCTACCTCGTGAGCCACGAAAGGAAGACGTTTTATATTGGAGGGTTCCCAAAGATCTTGCTGTCTCTGTGTCTTTCTTAATCCCTTGTAGGGCCTCATCGATATGAGATCCAAACAGGCACTGCCCATCATAGGGCATATCTAGGATCTTTGTCTGGACCTCCGGTCGGAATGTGGTTGCTTTAAGCCAGCCTTGGCGCCTTAAGACTGCCGCTCCTGCCAACTGACGGAAACCAGTAGATGCGATGTCCATCGCACAATCTATAATCTCCGAAGCTGACCTTTCGCCTTCTTGCAGTAGCTTCTTCGCTTCCTGTTTGGTGTCCTCTGGTAAACTATCCAAGAAAGGTGCAATGTCTGACCAGATTTGCCTGTTGTATCTTCCCAATAAGGCTAGTGAGTTAGCAGCCCTCACTGTTAGTGCCGACATGGAAGAGAAACGCTTTCCAATGTTGTCCAAACGCCTACCCTCTTTATCCGGTGGCGCTGACAGTGGAGTAGACGGATTCTTTGAGTGGCGCTGGGCTGCTTGTGTCACCACCGAATCTGGCTTGGGATGGCCAGTTAGACAGGCTGGGGCGTCATCCGGTGCCCTATACTTTTTATCCAGTCGTGTTAGGATTGGAGGCATTGAAGAAGGATTCTTCATGATCTTGACCCCTTGTTCCCAGATATAGTCTATTATTGGCATGGATCTCACCGACTTTTTAAAGGGTTCCTTAAAGTCATATAAGAAACACTCTTGTTGCTGGGAAGGCATTGGCAACTGAAAGCGCTTTGCCGCTCTTTCTAGAAGATTATGAAAACCTCCTATGTCCTCCGGAGGCGAGTCTACTGGAGGAGGGGAAGGAGACGCTGGAAGTGGTATGACGTAGTCGTCCCATTCCTCATGCTGTGATCCATCATCCAGGATTTCCCCTTCTTCTTGACGACAGTCCTCTTCATCGTCAGTAGAATGGAGAGATGGACAAATCACTGTCGATGCGGACGGCTGAGATGGAAGTTGTACGGCCGGTGGTGGAGCTCGTTCCGGAGCAGAAGCCGGAGCAGTAGTAGGAAACCTTTTCTTATAATCTGTAATCAGAAATTGGAGGTCCGACACCAAAGCCACCGGAAGACATACCATCTGAGGTTGTTGAGGTACTTGATCTTCCTGATAAGACTGATCATCAATGTCCTGATCATCCTCATCTGAGAACTCCTGGTATTTGACATTAAGTTCCGACGGACTTGTTGCGGCCCTAAAAGGACCCTCGTCCTCCGAATCGTCATCCACATCCAATAGATGAGAGGGTACTAAGGATTGGACTCTACTGGGTGACGTTACAGACGGTGACAATCTGCTGAGTCGTTTAGCCTTCATTTTTGGAGTAGACATCAAGATCGTCGACGGAACACTCGTCGTCGACGGTGGCGCGTCGATTGGTAAAGCTTTGAGCTTCGTTGAAAGCTTTGTTGAAATCTTCGTCGACGGCGTCGTCGATGGATTGGCGTCGTCGACGGTAAGCCTACCGTCGATAGAGACGTCGTCGGCGGTATCGTCGACGGGAGCACCGTCGATGTGGTTGTCGTCGACGGGAAGGTCGTCGTCGGCGTCGTCGACGACTGGATCGTCGTCGGAATCTTCGACGACGACTTCCTTATTTTTATCGTCGACGACATGATCACTTGTGCCGTCGACGAAGATGTTGTAGTCGTCGACGATGATCGCGGCGCCGACGAAGCAGACATAGTGGAGACTGTCGTCGTCGACGTGGTAACCCTGGCAGTGACAGGAGCAGTCGTCGTTGAAATCGTCGACGATGCCGTCGTCGACGAGCCTGAGGAGGGTTTTTTAAAAGAATGCTGGACTCTGACTGAAGGAGTCGCAGGGTCTGGAGATGGCAATTTTTTGCCCGTGGGAACCTCTGAAGACTTTTTCTGCGTCTTCTTTGCAGGTTGCTGTGATGAAGGGCTTGGAGAAGCATTTCTCGACCTTTTCTGTGGAGTTTTTGAGGAGGATCTTGATGAAGTTTCACTCTCCTCAGAGGACAAGGGATCTTGTTTGTCCTTTAACCTCTGCAGCCAAATCAAAAGACGTCCTTCCCGGTCTTTTAGGGTTTTTGCAGAGAAAGTACGACATACCTTGCAGTCTTTAGCTGAATGGTCTGGGTAAAGACAGTACAGGCAGTCCTTGTGAGGATCGTCCACATGCAACCTCTTCTTCCTGCAGGTTGTACATGGCCTGAAAAGGCCTTTCTTCGAGGTGTCTGACATGAAGACGACTATGACTTCAGTCAGACAGAAATAAGGATAATGAAATACCTTTCTAGCAGTATAAACGCTGTAATAATAGAAAACCTGAGCAGAGCTCAGTTGGAGACTCCCTTAGCACAACGTGCGGTAGAAAATCTGAGGGACCAGAGCTCCTGACAGGAAGGTTCCAGAGGGTGGTGGCAGCTGATTGGCTGCTCCAGAGAGTTTGGTCCTTTTCACAAAAGGACCTGGATATGTTACTAATGAGAGGCCTTAGGCCTATGGTTTGGTATGTCTAATACGACATTACTTTTATTATATACCGGGGACTCCCGTCTCGACGACGGGGAATGATTCAGGCATGTGAATCTATGAAAGATACCCTAATACTGGATAAGTCTATTTCTCTGGTGCTGAATTCAGCCAGTAGTTTTCCACAAAGGATCTTCTAGTGCAGTCACATGGTTCAGGCACGAATCCACTAAGCAAACAAAATGAAATCTAATATGACCCATGTCCCAAGCAAGTTTATTAAGAAAATGTCAGAGGGACACAGCAGCCCCGCCACAGATAGTCAGAAACCCATCAATTTGGGGGGAGGAGTTCTATACAGCACAAACTTGACCCGAAGGTATCAGGTATCAGAGCGCTTTACATGAGCACCAGTTGCGTTACATAAGGACATTTCTGTTAGGCACGGGAGATTAAGTGATTTGCCCAGAATCACAGGATGTTGAGAGTCGTTGCCGAGTCTCAAACCTGGATCCCCAGATTTGAGGTCGACCGCCCTTGCCACTAGGCCAGATCCTCTCCGCATTTTGAGTGCTGTTTTCCAAAAAGCACTACATTTGATCTTTTTCCCAAAAATCCAAGTTCTCATTGGAGGTTAGTTGGGCTTTGTCTTTCAATGTCCTAACTTGGCATGACACTGCAACATGGTCAAGTATCTTTGTTAAAGATCTCTGAAAGACAGTCAAGATTATTTGAGTGTTCACTTGCCACACCGGTACCACATTTAGCACACACGCCATGAGTAGTGGAGAAACTTTAGAATAGAAACCATTGGTTCAGTTTTGGGGCTGCCATGAAAAGTTTGGTGGTCCGAGAGGCAAGATGGCGGCCGTGAGTACGGTCGTGCGAGCTTGAGCTCCCGGAGCTTCCCCCCCTGCTCCGCTTACCATGCTATGGGCGCATCAATGACCGGGTTTCCTTGTTTCATGCTGTCCCCGAAGTGAAGTGCAGGTGGAGCGGTTATGCTGTGGAGTGCCTGTTACCTTCCCCGTTTTGCTGTTTGCCGGCTCCTGGTGTTGGCGAGGCAGACTTCCGGGTGTGCGTACGCCGCCCGGTGTGGAGAGCGGATGGTGCCGGCGAAAGGAAGGCTTAACGCTGAACTGAATGCGGAATTGAACTGCGCTCCAATGCCCCCGAAGGCTGGCCGCGGCAGAGCGCGAAACAACATGGACACGTCAGACATCATGGAGGGCAAAAAGCTGATTCCAACTGTGGGGAAAAAGGACGCTGTTCGTGTGGATGGCGGTAAGAAATCTGTCCCCGCTCTATTTTTGACTGGGAAAATAAAGAAAAATGTGCCTACTACACCTGCTAATCTTGAACCGGCGTTAAGTATAGGTGAAGTTCTACAGGGGGAGGATCATTCTTTGAACCCTTTGGCGCACGAGGACGGGGCTACTGGCGGCATCCCACAAGGCTCTTTAAAGGACGGGCAGAATGGTGGAAAAAAATCAGAAAGGGCTGGAGTGGGGGACATTTCTCGAGGGTCAGCCAAAAAGGCGCAGAGGGGAGAAAACAGCGCAGAGTTTGCCCCTGAAAAAGGGGATAAGGTAACTAGAAAGAAAATGGTTGAGCAGGATTTAAGGAAAGAGAATGACTCTGGCGACCCTCCCTTTTTCTCAATGTCTGATCCCTCGGATACCTCCGGGGATGATTCTGATCCAGATAAGCATAAGGGAATCAACAGTCCAAAAACTGTGTGCAAGCAGGGGAATACAGGTCTGGGTGCAGCTTATCATTCGGCTGAAAGCGTAGATTCCTTCCAATGGGATTATTCGTTTATGGCAGAGACTGAAATGGTCAGTGGGATGCAAACTAACTCTGAAACTGTTGAGAAACCTGAGGATATCTCCCTGGCGGTTATCTATCAGACCATTATGGCCCATAGGGAGGAGACCCGCACAGAGAGCCTGCGCACGCAAGGGGCTTGTCGCAAACTCCAGAATTCGGTACGGAGGATCGCAAAATCTTGTTCGGAGTTTGCTGTCAGGTTCAATGAGGCTGAGACCCGCATATCAAATCTGGAGGATGAGCTTGCGGCGCAGAAGGCAACAACAGAGGCCCTGCGCTCCGCTAAGGATGACACCCTCTGGAAAATCACCGATTTGGAAAATCGTCTCCGGCGCAATAATCTTCGAGTGCTGGACATTCCCGAGGGGGCCGAGGGGCAAGATGCACGAAAATTTATCATCAAACTTTTCTCTGAAGCCTTTCCCGGGCTAACCCAATGGGATTGGAGCCGGGAGATTCAGAGGGCACACAGATTCCCATTTGTTCAGCGCAATAGACCGGGTCAGAACTCTTCCAAACCAAGGGCGATTTTAATATCAGTAAATAACTTTCTGGCAAGAGAAGCAGTATACGATTTGGCACATCCATACAGAAAGAAAACCGGGAAGGGGATAGAGTTTTTTGTGCGCCCTGATTACTGCCCTCTAACTGTAGAAAAGAGATGGCAATTACGCCAACTCATTACACCATTTCATGACAAAGGGGCACAAGCCTTTTTGCTGAACCCAGCTAAGCTCAAAATCATCCACAAAGAGCATGTGCGGTTTTTTACAGCTGAATCAGCTGCTAAAGAGTATTTGCAATCCTTGTAAGGGCTGAAAAAAAAAAAAAAAAAAAGGGGAAGGAAGTTACGTGGAGCCCCTTTGTCTATTCATCTATGGATTGTAATGTTGTTGTTTTTTTTTAGTTCTGTTTTTTTTGTGATTATGTTCTATTGTGGTGGGCGGTGAATATTCTTGTGGTTTAAACACTGGGTGGGGTAGGGGGTCCGGGGAATGTAAAGCTCGACCCATCTCAGAGACTGTGTCTCCAAGCCTCCAGTTTGGGATTGGGTGGGGGTGGGTCACGCCTCCGGCTGGAGCCGTGTAGGGGAGAGGAGGGGGGGATGGGGGAAGTGGGTTGGTGGGGGGTTGGGGGGCGGGGGGGTATTAGTAAAAATAATCCATGATGGTTTTGTGAAGAGAAACAGGAAATTCAATGGTTCTAGGTACACAGTCTATAAGCATAAAGATACAGGGAAAACAGATGGGGGATAGTGGCATACCTGGAGGTATTCGGTTTTGCTCCCTGAATGTAAGCGGCCTGAATGATCATAATAAGAGGCAACGGGTCGCGAATGAGCTACGGGTGCTTCAGACTGACCTGGTATGCATACAGGAAACTCATATCTCATGGGTTAATAGAAAACTATTGGCGGAACTAGGTCTGACAGTATTAATCTGCACCGAGCAAACCACCACTACACGGGGAGTAACAATCTTGGCTAAGAATCATATACAAGGGACAGGTAGAGCTTGGCAGACAAACAAGGGAGGTGGGCCATTGTGGAATGTAGGATCAGTAGTCAGACGTGTACTATATGTTCTATATATGGTTTGAATTTTGATGAGGCCTTAATAATTGAAGGGCTAAATGTGGAACTTGCACTATGGCCCACTCCTTTGATCGTGTGCGGTGACCTAAATATACACCTTGAGCATAATGCTCTACAGGATGATAGCAAACTCTACAAAGGGAGGAAACCAAGGGTATTTAAGGCGCTGCAGTCTTTGTTGGATGATCACGGACTGGTGGATGCGTGGGCTACTTTAAGGGGTGCGGATCCAGGCTATTCCTTCTACTCATGCCCGCACCAGAAATTAGTAAGACTTGATTATTTTTTCTTATCGGGTCTTTTGCTTTCTGGAGCTAAAATTCAGGTGTACCCATGGGTTTCCTCAGACTATGGACCCTTAGTGCCTTAGTGTTAAACCTTAGGATGCTCAGAACTGGAATCAAACCGCGATCATTTTCTTTTGATAGGAAGTTATTATTAGATGAAAGCTACGTGGCTCATATGAAGGTATGGGTTGAGCAGTTTTTCCTCATAAACCGGAATACCGCAGGGATTGGATACGTATGGGATGCTTTTAAAGCGGGTTTTAGGGGGGAGACCCTTAGCTTCGGTTTATATAAGCAAAAACAAATGCGAGCAGTGCTACAGGAACTATATGCTGGTCTTACTGTAGCAGAAGAAAAACATATGCAGGGCATACTTGTGGGTCAGGAGATTACTGCTCTGCAAACAGAAGTAGCCCGGGGTAAGGCCAAAATAAATCTCCACTGGAGCAAAGAGATAGCCAAGAAATACTCTATTAATAGGAAACTAAACTATGAATATGGGGAGGCAACTGGGCGATGTTTGGCACAGAGGCTTAGATCCAAAGAGGCGGCTCAGAGGATCAGCTCAGTGGTAGATTCCAGGGGCATTCTTATAGAAACTGACGTTGGGATTTTAAATGTGTTTCACGATTTTTATGAGGCACTATACTGGGGAGGGTTATGATGCACAGGCTGGGGAATCCCTGCTACAGAACCTCAATGGTAAAAACTTGGATACGCAAGATGCAGAGTTCCTAGAGGCCCCTATCACTATTGAGGAGTTGGAAAGAGCTATCAACAGCTTAGCCTTGGGCAAGGCAGCAGGGCCCGATAAACTTCCACTGGAAGTATATAAAACTTTTTCGGAGTATTAAAAACTGATATGCTTGCCACCTTTCAACAGGCCCAGGTTGGAGCTGCCCCCTAACATGGGATGAGGCCAGCATTATTGTTTTTAAAAAAAGGACAAACCGCTGAACAACCAGGCTCATACCGTCCCATTTCGCTTCTGAATTCAGATGGCAAAATCTATGCCAAAATCCTAGCGACCCGGCTCGCTGAAGTAATAACCCCGTTGGTATCAATCCGAGAGCACGGGTTCATCCCCAAGAGGGGGACAACGAATCATATTAATAGGGTTGTAACTCTGTTAGACATAGCTAGTACCACGGGGAGTGAACTCGGTTTGATTTTATCAGACGCCGAAAAGGTGTTCAACCGGGTCGCTTGGGAATTTTTATGGGCTCTACTACGCTGTATAGGTTTTAAACAAAGCTTTATTACTGCCATACAAGTTTTATATTGCCGTCCAACAGCTAAAATTTGTATTATGGGCCTTGAATCTACCCCAGTACATATTACACGGGGAACAAGGCAGGGATGTCCCTGCTCTCCCTTGCTGTTCTCATTATATATAGATCCGTTTTTAAAAATGTTAGAACAAAGTGCAGAGATAGAGTCGGTAACCTGGAGACAAGAGCACTATCGTGTGTTTGCATATGCAGACGATGTGGCATTGGTAACGCCGAATCCCATTACTGCCATGCCAGAAATAGAGCAATTGGCGTTAAAGTTTGGAGCCGCTTCAGGATACAAACTCAATGTGGCAAAGACACAAATTTTATGTTCTAACATTGCTGCATTTGAAGATCAGCGAGTTTTGATTGAGGTAACTTATTTGGGGGTCACGTTGAGGACATGCTTGATTGATTTGATTTGATTTGATTTGTATATTTGTAAAGCGCACGAATGCCCAAAGGCGTCTTGGCGCTAATCGTTGTTAAAAGCATTGGTGGAGGTTAATTGGCGTAATATTTTAAATGATGTGCGGAAGCAATTGGACCGGTGTGAATGCCTACATCTTTCACTCGTGGGACGATGCAATGTTCTCAAAATGTTGATACTACCTAAACTTTTATATTTTTTTAGATCTGTACCATTGGAAATCCCTCGTGCCCAACTTGTAGTATTACAGTCAATATGTGCTAGATTTTTGTGGGCTCATGGCAAGCCCCGAAGAGCTATGCGCTATATGACCCTCCCTCGGGAGAAAGGAGGTTGGGCTGTGCCTGATTTTACTTTATATTACTTTGTATGTATTCTGCAGCATATGAATATACTTCTAACAGGGGCAGAACCAAGTAGCACTGCCGAAGCCCCATCGATATATCAAATGCTGCTGGGCAGTGACGCCAAAAATCGGCTGTTTGTTAATTTAGAGCCAAGTTACGACAAGAAAACTAGGTTTAAGGTCTTAAATGGCGCCTATAAGGTGTGGAAAGCTGTGCGAAAGTTTTATAGATTAGAGAGGGTATCTCAGTATACCCCGCTTACAGCCACAACACTCCTTCCACCGATATTTTGGGACAGGATCATAGATAGATGGCGGACTAAAGGGATTCAACATATTGGTGATTTATATGCTAATGGGGGGCTGATGTCTTTTGAAATGCTAACTGATAAATATCACCTTTCCAGGTCTGAATTCTTTAAATATTTGCAAGTTCGCGATTATTTATGTAAACATCAATGGAATATTGAAGTAAACCCTGTTATTGAAGCCGTGAGGAAAAATGCACGTATTGGTACATTGTATAATTTACTGTTGGATACTAGGGCGGTGATTTAGAGAAGCATAATAAAAAATGGGACAATAGGCTAGGGTGCCTGGGCACTCAGGTAGAAGCCTCCATTGAATTGGCGGGGAGACTGTTAATATCTGCTAATCTCCGGGCACAACATTACAAGACCGTGTTTAACCTTTATTATACCCCAGCCAAACTGTCTAAATGGGGTGGGACAAATGATGGAAAAAATTTTCGTTGTGGAACAGAGGACGCCAACATTGTACACATTTTTTTTACATGTAGGCACTTAATTAACTTTTTCGGGCATATAGAGAAATTTTTGGCAGAAATTTTGGGGGGTCCAGTCAGATTGTCAGCTGCTCATGTACTGTTGGGGGTAGCTGAGAGAGAGGGATCTGATCAATTGGTTTATAAATATCGGTATCTGATGTTTTTAGCTACAGCTGTGGCCAGGTTATGTATTGCCTCAATGTGGCTCCAGAAGGATGTACCAACTTTTGAATTATGGAGGGCTAGATTTTTATCCATGTTTAACATAGAATATAGTTTATATGCAGTGAAAGGTATTCGGAAAAAGAAATTAGGCATAGAGATTTGGGGGCCGGTGGTGTCCTATATGGATGAATGAGGTGTGAGTGGGGATATATCTCCATGGTTCTACGCACTTGCACTTTAAGGAACTCTCATGTATCGAGATCAGCAATATAAATCTATGTATAGCAAACTGCTTTTTGTAAATCTGTGTACTGTTTTTCTTTTTTTTTTTTCTCCATTGAACAATCTTTGTCTTAATGCATTGTAATGTATTGGATCTATCATGGATTAAATAAAAAATTTATAAAAAAAAAAAAAGAAAAGAAACCACTGGTTCAAAATGACCATGTCCTTCATGAACTATGGTCTTTTACTGTAATGTCCCACTACATGAATATACTGTGTAAAAAATACTTTTGAGAATGCTTCACATCGAACAAGAAAATACCATAAACTGCAGGCCTTTTTAAAAAAAGAAACTTTAAAGTAATTGTAAGAAATTGGATTATTATTTGGGGAGGGTAACTATTTACTTAAAGGAATAATCCCAACCCTCGTCAGGGTGAACCCTCAAAGTCACTAAATTAACCTGAGCTCAGTCCTGTGATAGCAATGGTACAGAGCGGAAAGGCTTGACTTAGGGCAATGTGCAAAGTATTTATGCAGTACCGAAACAGTAATAAAGTCAAAATGTAAAAAATAAAAATCTCAAGCCGAGTAAGAAATTAAGCACAATTTAATAAACAAAATGACAATAACCTTACAAAAATCCGTTTTAAGTAGAAGTAGCGCCAAAAAAAGCCAACGCACCAATGAAAGTCAATGGTCACAGTAGGCCAGGCCCAAGCTCAGTTTGAGGCTGACCGCAACTGTCCGGTACACCAACCAGGTTTGTCCTGGTCAAAGATTTTACCTTTTGACTTTAAGTGCCAACCGACCAGAACTCTAAGGCCCCCAGGAACTCCAGAGAGGCACTCGGAGACTCACAGAGTTCCAGACAGAGGCCAACAGCAGGGCACAGTCTAGTTGCCACTGGTCAGCTCTGTACTTCTTGGAAAAGGCCTCTTGCAGCCTGTTGTCTTCCTGTAGCCACAAAGAAGGCCAGCCAACTGACCCCTGAAGTCCACTTTTATGCCCAGGTTACAAGAGGCAACAGGTCCAGTCCTTCAGGGCTTCTCTCGGGGCACAGACAGCAAGTCCAGTCTTCTTCTGATCTTCTGCAGGTCCACAAAGTGTGCTCAAGTGGGTGCCCGGAGATGCCGCATTTATGCCTGACACTAGCTAGAGGGTGGTGGTGACTCCTGGTTTCTCCCTAATCAAAGGGGTAAAAATTCCCAGACCAGACCTACCTGCTTTTGCCTGTTTGCCTTACTGCAAACAGACCCAAAGTGCACTGTGTCAGGGCATTTCCGAGATGGCAAATGTCTTCAACCACACTAAATTTGGGCTCTGAGGGATTGGGGTGTGAGTGCATAGTGTAATATGATAATCCTAGGTCCTCCCACATTAACACTAAAATCCACTTTGAGATAAGCCCTGTACTCGCAGAAAACCTAGATGCAGAAGTCTGGTAGGACAAAAGCAGGGTCCTTCAACAACCAGAGAGGCGATAGACAAGTATTGTCTTGGAATCCTATTCTCTCCCTTTCAAGTGCACCCCAGGGTTACATTTTGCTCAACAGACCTGTTAAGCAGAATTTGACACTGTGCTGTCAAAAGGAGGCCCACAGCCCCCACCCTGCATATTCTGCTGAGCTCAAAGGAGTCCTCGCTGCCCATTTGGTCAGCCTATTTGTTCCTGGGAAGCAATTGACAACTTTTTCACACCTAATCAGGGCTAATCACTGGCTGGGAGAACCTTGAGAACCAGAATTAGCCTATAGGAACGTCAGGTAGGGGAAAGGGTAACATTCTAAAAGTTACATTTTCCTTAATATTTATTAAAAATCCAACTTCACTATTTAATTGGATTTTTGATAACTATTAAATAATTATTGGAAATAGTTGTTCAATTATTTGTCTAGCTGGTCCCATTTTCTGAGATACGGCAGTAGTATTTAATATCACTTCCTAGTGTTTCTGCATGGGCTAACTAGCCTTCCTTCAGTGAAAATAGCTTTTGGGTACAAGTCACTGTAAGGACATTTTAATATTAAACTTCTACATGTCCTACATTTAAATACCACTCACCCTGCCTTGTGAGCTACAAGGCCTACATAGTGGCGTCTTGCAAATATTTAAAAGGGAGGTTTTGACCTGTCAAAAGGGTTTATTTCGACTGGTCGAATTGCAGTTTTTACATTGCTACAATCAGGCTATAATGGTAGGCCTGACGCCATGTTTGCACTGCCACAGTAGTGGATAGCAAAATAGTGCTGCAGTCCCCTAGTGGCATTTACCTTCTAGGGAGGCCCTGGGCACACTTTGTACCATATACTAGGGACTTATAGGCAAGTTAAATATGCCAATTAGGAGTGTGTCAATTCAACCATGTTTGCATGGGGAGCACAGGCACTTTGCTACTGGTTAGCAGGGGATAAAGTGCTAAGATTTCTAAAGCTAGCAATAAAAATAGGGTTCAACAAAGGTGGAAAATCTAGGGTGATCATGCAGAAAAGGCAGATTTCCAACAGTCACTACATGTCAAGCAGGTGAAAGTGATTTTGATGAAAAACAATGTTTCAATGAAAATCAACAGCCAACACTTGCAAGTTAACTAGAATACCAGAGAGTTTGAAAAAAGAACAGCAATGGACATATCAAGATGAACTGAAGAAGGCAAAGGACTACTAAGTAAAGAGAGGAAAGGCAAACAAGACAGAGATTTAGGGAGGAGAAAACATCCACTAACCTGAGCTCGATGACTGCAACACTCAAATGCAACTGTATGGATGCGAAGCGGTTTTGCAATAGTACTTTGTTCAATGAAATCAGACAGAATCTCTGCCGCTTGATCTGGACTGATGAAAAATAAAGGAACATTAAATCTCTCCTCTAGCAGACACATTCAACATTTACAATTTATTTTAATTATAAAGTCTATTGAAACAGGACAACAACCAGTCTGAACAGTGTGATCATTTCAACAACTAACTCTTTGCCCTGTTATAACATTGTATTTGCATCACAAAATCAGAGGTAAAAGGCCCAATACCTGCATTTTTTATTTGCTTTTACATTATCATTATATTCTCTTCACTAAGAAATGAAATCTACTATGATAGTAGACATTATTGTTGTCAAGCTTCCTTGATTCTCTTTATAGGTTGCCACTTGGGCCCTGTTCTTTGAAACCTGGTGTGCTGTGGGTGGTACCAGTTGGGCACTGGATGGAAAAAACAAGATTAAGAGATATTCTGGCTGTCCTGTTTTATATATTTTGGCGCCTCTGCAGGCACAGCCAGTGAAAGGATTTGACTTGCCAATCGCGAATGGTAGCTTTGATGCCTCATACCCAATCTCTAGTATTCCCTGATCCTACTAGTCTCCACCATCTGTAGGTCATCACTGAAAAGTAACAAAGACACATGCAACCAGCTGACAACACATCCAGCAGCTCCATGCAAACTGACATCCAGCATACACACACAGGTGCACAACTAGCAGACGCACCGGCAGACATATCTTGCAGGCAGGCACACATACACAAGTATACTTACACATCCTGCACACCACAGCGCACACACAGCTCTGTTCATACATCCTGCACACAGACACAGAAACACCACTCTGAAAACACATTATGAGGCAAACACACACACACACACAAACACACACACACATACCTGTTCACACATTGCATACATTCAGTCACAGATTATGCCATGGCAGTGAGAGCAGCATGATTTTCATAGCTGGTCACAGACACGATAAGACAGAATAAATGAGACATCTGCACATAACACAACTCACACACAAGAGTAACTGCAGAATCCAACATACACTAACCAATTATTTATTGAAGTTTAGCCTCATATACTGCAGCACAGCATAATCTAAGCCCACGCCACTGTCTCTCACTGGCCATATGGTGGCAGACTTGCACTCCCCATCGAAAACCAACGTGGTTACCCAACAGCCATGTGGTGAGCTTTCCAAGTTAGGCGTTGAAGCACTGCTTGGGGCCTCTGTCATTGTTGACTGTATTGAGGTTAATGTGGCTGATTGGCTGGGATGCAGAACAGGAAAGATGTAAATGTATGGTACAGTAGCTGTTATGTGGTGGGTTTGAAATTTTATGTTATGAAGGCAACTGTCTTAGAACAGATATGTTTCCTTTGTTGTAGGAAGCAGAGGAGCTGTTGGATCATGGCATCCATGGTATAATAGGTAAATAAAAATGTTAAAAAGTAAATGCACATTTTTCTAGAGCCTATCTGGTACAACATCCTGGTGGTGCCTTAAGGCAATTGCATAGGATTAGTCTTAATATCTGAAGGCAATAGGTAGCAATCCTGGCATAGATTGCATTGATAGAACTTAGCGTAGACAGGATCGCTACTCTCACAGGAGCCCTTCTCTGAGTTGTTCCCAACAAAGACAGCATACTGTCTGCTTTTCAAAGTTGTCAGCCACATCTTCTGTGACTTTCTTCCTTTTACACAGGAAGGGCTTGGCCGAAATGTGTTTCAGGGTTTCAATACAGGAAAGTCAGCAGGACCAGAGATGCTGTACCAGATGAAGGACCTAACTGAAGGATTTCAATCTTCGAACCATTCGAGGACAACCAATGTTCACTTATGTCAGAGAGACAATCATACATTCAAGCTGTTCTATCAACTCCTTTATTCAGTTGCACCCCTAGCAGACTGGCATTGATATACACCTGTTAAATCAGCTTGTGTGCCTAGAGAAACTCAGCCAGTGGGAGCAGAAAGTCATTGAAAAGGAGAAGGAACAAGGTAAGGAAGAGACCTGTGGAGCGCTGAAGCACAGACTTCTGGATCAGAGGAGGAAGGGTACAGGTTGATTACTGAGACTAACTCACTAAGAAAGAGGCCAGCTTCGTTTCAATGATTCATTGTAAAACTACTAGATCAATTAAATCAGGACTTCCAGCCGTCACTTGCCAATGAACAGAAGTTAAAAAAAATCCTTTTCCTCAGTCTATGCTCAGTCTATGCTTCTCTGTGCCCATCAGGGGACTTTTGCATACAATTGTTAAAGTAGCCACATGCATCTCACTAAAACTATTGTAGGGAGATTAAATAGTGATCCAATGGGGACACAAACTAGGTTTATATTTTTTATTTCCTTCAGGAAACCTTTTCGTACAGTTTTTTGCCTTACTCAGGCTAACCGGGTGCGGACTATATGATACTGAAAACTAGGATTGACGGAAAGGTGATTGGAGCTCCCTGTACCAGGTAAACGGGGATCTTACAGTCCTTCTGCCCCAGAAGCCATTTAGATCTCACTTTGTGAAAGTGGTGGAGACCAGCCCTCCCTCTGGGGACTTGGACTTATTCTTCAACATCAGATTTTTACCCTGAGCAAGAGAGAGAGAAAAGCAGAAAAGGGAGAAAGTAGCAGGAAGAGGAAGATAGGAAACAGGGAAAAGGGACATGGCAGGGAAGAAAAAGAGCCTTCATGAGTGAGATAAATCGACAGGAAGAGTAAAGTGGTGGAAGTAAGAGGCAAGAGTTTGAATCAAAAGAACAGCTTGATATTAGACAAACTTAGCATTGGCTCCTCGGTTTCTAAACAAGGGGTTGGGCCACTCCAATTACTTTTTTAGTTTTTTGGGAACTAGTACTTAAAGATGGAAAATCATAACAGGGTTCAACATTTAAAGGCTTTTATTTTAAAACCGTGGACCACACCACGTTTATTACCCTGCTTTTGAATTTTTACGTAAGATGGACCTTTGGTCTTTCTCTTGTGGCTCATTAAGGAAATCAGGATTTTATTAAAGACCAGGTAAGTTCGTATTATTTCCCTTCTCCCCCATCTTAGGGCCGGTCGTCATGAGCAGTCTGCACTGTTTTCTTCAATAATAATGTGCTGTTACCTGTTTCACCCAGCTGTCACTTCAGGTTTTGGGAGTTATTTCTTGGTCTTTTTGATGTAGGAGCATCTTGCAGTAAAATTCCTTGCCTGTGATTTAATACGCCACCCTGTGGTCTATCCTTGGTGAAGCTTGTCTTCCTCTTTCGTTCAGAAGTGGCCCTCAAGTTCTCCTCTCTACAGTATAACTGCCAATAAAGGAGGATTGCATGTAGCATTCATGGGCCTAGATTTATCTGTCAAACATTCCAGCTGCCTAGCAACAGGTGTTTGTCATTATTGCATCACCCTGCTGAGTGTGTGGCATTAAAGCAATATTTCAAATAATGTAAGTCTCCTTAGTCTTTAATAAAATTTTGCTTTTGTAGTCATACACTCCAAGCAAAATACCCACTAAATGTAAAAAAAAAAAATGTAAGTCCGTTTTTATATAGCGCAGCTACTCACCCTTACGGGTCTCAAGGCGCTGGGGGCCGGAGTGGAAATTAAGTGAGCTATTGCCCAGAGTCACATGGTGCTGAGCTGAGCTGCCGCCGGAGCCAGGGATCGAACTGTGAACCCTCTGCTCCGAAGTCAGCTGCCCTGGCCGCTGCACCACACCTCTCCACTGACACTTGCAACAGCATAACGAAGTCAGACACCCAAATTGTCAACCTCTGAAATGCTCTTTATAGATGCATTCATTAAACTAGTATAAAGACAGTAATACTATAAGTTAACCAAACATGCTTATTCCTCTGCTGTATCCAAAACCCCGGCCGGACTGCAATATCACCCCTAGTAACAAAAGCAACAAGCAAGTGTTTCCAGCAGTTCTTAATTTGTAAAGAAAACCATAAGTGCCAGGGGTCTCGTCAGGAGGCCATTGTAGCTTGCGTCACACATTGCCCCTGCTACGCTGCCAGTCATAACAACAGCACAACTACTCACCATCACTCCTATCAGTATGACAATTCGGACTATTTCAGGCCCCCAAAGCTATAGAAATTGCTTGGGTAGTAGGTGATAATCATTTTTAATGCATATTAAATTAATAATTGACTGTTGTGGTCATCTCTAAATTAGCTAGACAGCGCCACCTTTTGGCAGACTGTCACAAGCGCAGGTGTTGACAATTAAGTGCTGGTGCCGAGCACCGGAAACCACCGGCTCCAATTAAGCACTGGTTTCCAGCCTCCCAGGGCTAGGGCTGCTTTGGGTTCCCAGTCCAGCCCTGTCCAAAACAAAGGCAATGGACCCATACAGGGATTTGGCAAATGAACATAAATTTAGCACACAAATGGGCCACACCTTCTTGAGTAACCAGATTATCATATTGTCCATGCCTCCTTTCTCCTTCAGTGCAAGAAAATAAATATCGGTGATGTTTTCCAGGGTTCTGTCTTGTCTCCTACTTATTTTAACATACACCTGTACCCTCATGTTATGCTCATTTGGGTTGTAGGTTGTTAGTGACGCTGATGACATTCATGTCAAAACCCTAGCTCTAGGAAACCCAAAAGATTTATCACCTGTGTATTGTCCATTAACAAATGGACGAGGCAGAACTGTCTCGAATTAAATCCAATGGCGACTGAGATTTAAATGGTCAGCCAGGACTCCTCAACACTTGTTAATTCAGTCTGGCCATCAGTGCTAGGAATCTGGGCCCTCATTACGAGCGGCCTGGTAAGTGCAGTAATTCATTTTACTAAACGCGTCACAATTATGTGTATTGTGTTAAATTTCGGTAATTCAAACTGCCAATATATATATATTTTTTTTTAATGGACGGTATTTACTGGAATATGCAGATTTTGGTGCGGCATGTCTATCTTGCTTTGTCGAGCTTCATTCCTTCATTTCTGCCTCTCACTGCATAGACTGCTCTCTCTATATTTCTTATATATCTCTATATTGTCTTCCTCACTTGCAGTACTCCCTCATTATGTAACCTGAATGACTTTTTTTTATAAAACTTTTTATTGATTTTTGATTGAATTTATTTTTTCAATTTATTTTTTAATTGTTTTAACAAACTTAATTGATTTTACAGGCCTTGGAGCAATGCAAAGTTACAAATTACAATATGCATGACGGCCTTATGAGACCAGTGTTAGACCATAAATAAAACAAGTTAAAGATACATCGCTTATTACCATAGCAAATTTGGTGACATATAAAGCAGGTTCAACAGCGTCGCACACATGTTTAGAGACAGTTAAATTTACAGTTAGACCCCAGATAGCATTGACAGGCATTTCATTGACTACGGATAGAGCATGCATTTTGTATAACAGTTTGGCTAAAACTATATCAGAGAGGCGTGTACAACACTCACAAGAGGCTCCCGCAGGTAAAGGTGTGTAGCTTAGTAGCAAGTGAAGCTGTGTCAGTGGGTATGTTTCTGTGGCTGACCCAGGGGTTTAAGTCAACGCGTCTTTCTCTGTAACCCATGCCACAAATGGCTCCCAGATGTCTTTTGGGTGGGACGCCATGGGCATGGGCCTAAGATCCCAGAACGCGGCTAATTGTTCTTGGCAGTTTGTGATGTTGTGCACCCATGTATCCACTTTAGGGCTTCTTGGAGCCCCCCAGTGCATGGCCAGCCTGCGTTTAGCAAGTAGCAGCATCATAGCGGTGAGTCGGCATTTCTCGGGGGAAACCTCCCCTACATGTCCCAGCAGTGCGACCAGTGGCGTGCATTACAATGATTTTTGTTTGAATTTTAACAACATCCACAAGACCACTGGGTCCAGGTCACTTGGCCGCAATAGAGCACTGGTAAATGTGCAAAAGATATGCAGAGTTACACGTTGCAATAAACATGGCAAACATCGCTGTAGCAATAGTAGGTAAACACTGTAACCCAGAAAACATTCCCGGTCTCAACCAATGTACCCAGTCCAGACACCCCCATATTCGGACGTATTTCTGGGGGACCCCGCACCTTGTACACCAGTTTTTCCAGCGCCGCGCCAGAGTTCTCACTCACATATGGACGGTGCATGTGCATCGAATGACTTATTTTTTTAATTTTTATCATATTAGCAACAGAGAGTGAAAGCTAAGCCAAAGGACAAGAGGCTGGGGGTTGTTAATGGCAGGGATAACACAGTGGTCTGCGTAGATCAATTAGCTGCTGAAACTAAAACGTATATTTGCTTTTCGCTGATCACTCTGCTGATGCAGCTACTATTTGAAAGAGTAGCACTTTAATAATGCACTCTGATGCTGGACACAATCTATAATCCATGGCACTACTTTCTGATGAGTCTCCAATAAAAGTGAAATTTGTAACAAGCTACTTACCTGTAACTACAGTTTTCTAGAGCTGGTAGCTTTCATAGATTCATTTTCTTGAATTATAAGATCAATTTCCAGATCCCTATGATAGACAGAATGATATGCAGATTGTCTCCATGTTATGCAAAACAGATAGAAATGATTTTTTTATAACAATTTTTTATTAGTTTTGAAGCCATCAAGCAAAGTACAGTTACAGCCGCATTCCACTTTCACAAGTTAACCATTAACAAATCACATTCCAAGACCATAGTATGTCTCCCACCTCCGCCATATCTTGTCATGCTTCCGTGGACAGCCTCTGCAATGTAAAAAGACTTTTCAAGTAGAGCGCAGCACTCCACTCCCACCTTCCATTCCACCAGGGATGGGGCGTTGGGGAGTTCCATCGATGAGCAATGCCCCTCTTAGCAACAAGTGTGGCAACACCCACAAGTGTACGGACAGCCCGGGAGCGTCCCACCTCGTCAACCATGCCCATCAGGGCTACCCTGGAGGTCAGATCAAGATCCCGCTCCAGGACCCCTGAAAGCTTGCTGCACACCCACTGCCAGTAAGTAGAGATAAACGGACAGGCCCAGACAACATAATAGAAACCGCCTAGAGCCTCAGAACAGTAAATGAGGCCTTGTGGGGAATCTTGCCAGCATGGTGCAGGTGTATTGGGGTATGGTAGGCTGTATCCAAATAGTTGAATCAGCCTGAGGCGTGTGGAGATAGCCAAAGTGCGCGGGGCCAACCTAGCCTCCTTCCAATCCGTCTCATCAAGCTCGACACGCCAACCCTCCTAGCAAAGTTGGAGCATGTCAAAACCATGTGGGGCATTCGCTATGAGCGATCGATAGACCTGGGAGATTGCACCACTACCAATGTGACCCATCAGCAACTTGGCCTCCAGGGGACTAAATTCTGGTATCTCAGTGTCAGGTGGAATGTTAGCCAAAAGTGTGCGGCGTAGCTGCAGATATTTATGGAATTGTGTTAGATTAAGACAGTAGCAATCCTGCAGGCCCTGGAAAGGCGCAATGTGTTTCTCCGCCCAAACACTTTCAAGGACCGTGATGCAGATCATGTCCCCTTTATGAAAGCCGTCTAAGTCCGCTGAATGGTGGAGCCAGCTTCCCCTCCACAGGGGAGTCATCCCCATCAATTTACTATTCCAGCATAGAAATCGCAATGCAGATCACGAGCAAAGGAAGATCACACAAGTGGTATCAGGAAGGCAGGGTATGGGAGCACCATACAGCATATCAAGAATGCAGTCAAAACTAAGAAAGGAGAGTTTCCCTCAGAACGTTGAATCGTCCCACCCACTGCTAAGCCAATCATTAAAAATGATTAATTGGAGGTCCACCATCCCTAGCCCACCATCATATGGAGACTGTCAGCCATTGGGAAACGCTATTCGGGAGTGACCGCCCGACCAAAGAAAGGAGCGGAGAGTGGAGTTGAGCATGCAAACCAGCTTGGGGGGATCTGGAGAAGAAAATGCTGAAATATGTATAGGAAACAAGGGAGAATCATTTTGAAGAGGGCAATGCGGCCCATCACATGCAGGGGAAACTGCGACCACTTCTGGATGTCGCTTTTCATTTTGGACACTAGAGGGTTCAGATTGAGGTGCCTGGTGAGGTCAGGGAGTAGGGAGATATGAAACCCCAGGTACTTGAAGGAGAAACATCACACCGGGATACCGGATTGCCATTGATGGGTGCTGGTGTCGCCTCCAAACGGTACCTGTAAAGATTTGGAGGTGTTCACCCAAAGACCAGAGGCCTTGCCAAATAATGTAAGGATTTCGAGACAGCAGGGCCCCAAAGTGTGGGAGTCAGCCAGAAACAACAGGACGTCGTCAGCATAAACAGCGATCCTCTTCTGTGGCCCTCCGTTCCACGACCACCTGCTAAATCGGGCATTGTAGGATTTGAGCCGCGCTAGGGGTTCAATCATGAGGGAAAACAGTAACGGGGATAGCCCTGATGGTACTCCTCTGGTTTGGGAAGCGATCCGACAGTGAGCTGTTGGGGCTGAAGGTAGAGTGCACCAATAAGGCGCCTCATGTACTTTCCCATACCAGCGCATTCAAGGACAGCTTCAAGAAAGGAGCAATCCACTGTGTTGAACGCCTTCTCAAAATCTAAAAGAAGCATTACCAATGGGGGATGGGATGCACCCAGCCTGGAGAGTGCCACTTGAACACTCCGGATGCAGTGTCTTGCACTGTGCCTGGACATAAAGCCACATTGATCGGAATGAATTAAGTATGGTAAAGCGGGTTGTAGGTGGTTTGTCAGGATTTTAGAATGGAGCTTAATTTAGATGTTGATCAAGGAAATGGGCCTGTATGAAGAGCACTTCTCGGGGGGTGTCCTGGTTTGGTGAGACATACTATTGAGGCGAGATCTAATTTGTGGAGAAAGAGCCTTGCTTGGCCACTTCAGCATAGAGTTTAAGCAGAAAGGGGGTCAACTCAGAGTGGAACCACCAGTATTCGACGGGGAAGCCATCAGGTCCAGGCATCTTGCCGGCCAGCATATCTGATAGAGCAGAGGAGCTCTCCTCTTCAGTGATGGGAACATCCAACTCACGGATGAGGGAGTGGGGATAGTAGGCAGCGGAATGTCACGTAATAAGGGATGTTCGACCTCCTGGGGAGATGGGGTCTGCTAGCGTAACAATCCCATAGAAGGTCGTCAAGGTCTGCAGAGTATCAGGGGTCCAGGACATGTGCCAACTGACCCCATCCTCAATTGAGGTACAATGCGAGAGACAGTGTCATGGCTGGTGAGCCAGTAAATAAGCTTCCCCAACTTACCCCCATGCTCATAAATATTATACGTTCTTGCCCTCCATCCCTGAAGGGCATCTTCAACGGCAATTCCCTGTTGGTGGCCCCTGGCCGCCAGAAGCCAATGCGCTCCAGGGTGTGAATCTGGGATTTGAGGGCCGTGATTTGTGCCACTTTCTCCTGTTCACGCCTGCGCATGAGCCTCTTTACCACGCCTCAGATCATCGCTTCACCAGCTTCCCTTAGGGTGGTCGCCGAAGCAACAGATCCCTGGTTAGTTTCAAAGCAGGCCTGTATCTCAGGTGCCAGGGAGGCCTCAAATTGGGGGTCTGTGAGGTACCGTGTGTTAAGATGCCAGGGAGGCCTCAGGATCCGGTCAGCAGCACTGAATGTCATGATAATGTAGGCATGGTCTGATGTCCCCCTCACGGGGACAGCCACGCAGTCCACCTGGCACACATCTGTGGCCGGCAGCAGGAAAAGATCGATGCAAGATTCGGTTTTGTGTGAGGGCGAAGAGTACGTGTATATCTGTTCCCGTGGGTGCCATACTCGCAATATGTCGCAGTCTCAATGCATCCATCCAGGCTGAGAGTCGACACACGTGGGAGACAAGCCCCTGGGTAAGGGGACTGGATGCATCCAGTTCAGGATTAGGCATTGCATTAACGTCGCCATCAAGGATGGAGACCCCCTTGGGCAGACCCGCAAGTAGGGCGATCAGTGAGAACGTCCCAGTGGGGGTTTGGATGGGTAAGTAGTCCGAGAGGAAGTTGTAGTGACGACTTTCAGGAAGGCCCTCCACCGCCACGTAACGCCCCTGAGGGTCTGTATGCAAGATAGAAACTATAAAAAAAAAAACGCTATAGAGCAGGATGGCCACACCCCGTGAACCCTGATTGAACCCCACATGGAACACTTAGTCATATCCATACCTTTAAAGAAAGGGACATTGGGCTCCTAGCAGGTGAGTCTCCTGAAGCATGAGAACCGCTGGTGGGAAGCGTTTGGCAAATCACAGGACAGCAGTGCGTTTGATGGGGTCCAGGAGGCCATACACCGTCCAAGACAGCAGTTTAAAAGAGGGCATGGCGGACTACGGTGGTGATGCGGGATGGTATCGAGGTAAGACCCGATACGGAGCATAACCACATAGTCGTGGAAAGGGGGGGGGTGAGACTCGTTGGTTCACAAGCGAGGTGTAATGCAGGCACTGAAAAGGTTAGTGGTGGATGGAACACAAAGAAAAAAAACCCAAACAACAAACCATTCCCTATATTTGCCTCAACTCCTCCACCCCATACTTCCACCCCTGAAGCATCTGTCGCCCAAACTGGACCTCAATGGAGGTAGAAAAAATAAAACAGGGTAAGATTGAAAGCAGAAAGGGAAGGGGGCACTGTGCTAAAGAAAGTCATGGCAGGTGCAGCATACAGTTAGTTGCCAAGGAGCAGTACCAGCGTCCGTAGGACACAGTCACCAACTAATTTAGTCTCAGGACAATGAAAGTAGCCCTATACAGGGTCCAGTTAGGAGGCCTTTCTCTCAGGGGTATGTGTCAGCGAGGTCCCACTCAGTCGGCCACTAGTCCCTGCTGTCCTGGCTGTAGGGTGTTCCGAGTCCGAGCCCAAAGAAGCTCTCCGGCCACCATCGCAGTTATGGGATTTGTAAGAGCGGGTCCGCCGCCTCCACTGATGTCTCGGAAGGCAACCGGTAGTGCCTCGGCACGGTCTGCCACTGGGTCCCGGTCAATCCAAAGAGGTGCATGGATCTCTTCTGTCCTCAACCCACTCCCAAGCCTGCTCAAGGATCTCAAAGTAAAAGGACTTAGAGTTGAATAAGACTTTGAGTTTTCCTGGGAAGAGTAGCATATATTGGAGGTTCAATGCCCAAAGCTTTTGCTTGATCTCCGTGAAGGAGCAGTGGCACTGCTGGAGAGCCCTAGTATAGTCAGGAAATAGCACAATATGGGCGTTCTGGAAACAGCGCTTGGACTGCCCTCTGGCATCTCTGAAGATCGTGTTCTTGTCTCAAAAGTTTAGGATCCAGGCAATCAAGGGCCATGCAGGGGACCCAAGGGGGAGGGAGGGTACAGGGTCAGGGTTCGGTGGGCCAGCTCCACCACAAACCAAGGCAAAAGGACCAACTCCGGGACCTATGAGAGAAACCAGTCCTCCAGGAACTTTGCAGCGTCAGGCATCTCTGAACCCTCCAGGAAGCCCACTATTTGCATATTATTTCGGCTGCAGAGATCAGAAGGTTGGCCACCTGACGCATCAGGGTGGTCACATCGACCTCCACAGAGGACACCCTGCACTCGGCCTCGCTAACTGTGGTTACAACATTACGGAGATCCTGGTGATGAGACAGTTGGACAGTGGCGATTGTCGAGTACTGCTGTGGCAGGCAGGAATTGGCACCCAAATTCCACCATGAGGTCTGCAGTTCTCGGTCCAACAGCATTTCTTCGCTCGATCTTCTTCCTGTGTCCCTGGAATCTAGTTTCAGGGTCTGGGGATGCCACCAAAATAGCAAATTTAGGGGCGTTTACAAGGGAGTGACAGGTAGAGGCCAATGGGCCCCTTACCTGGGGTGTCTGCACCCTCTATTATGCCCACCTGCTGAGGGAGGCGGACATAGCCCTAGCCTTGATTGGAGAAGTCCCACCATCTTCAAGATGGCGGGCACTGAAAAATGTACTTCACCTTGCCTCCAGCACCTGAGGGCCGGAGTTGGTTGAGAAGGGTACACCTCCTACTCTTTCTTCGTTTTCACGCCTGTCTTCCCGCCAAAAGGGGTGACGACAGGAGGGGGGCCTGCTCCTTTTATCAGGAGAGGCTGGGGTCGTGTTTTAAATGCGGCAAGGCCTTTGAAGCTTCCAGCCACAGATGACTCTTCCTGACCAGGGGGAGGTGTGAACACCTTCGCCCAGGACAGGCATTGTTCTCGATCTCCGAGCGCATTGGCGCTCACCCCATGAGGTCAGAATTCTGTCTGATGGTGACAGGCTGGCTTAGGCCAGACGGTGACCACACTAAGGGTTGGTAGGTTTCAGGGGACCCCTCTAAGGGGTCCTCTGTGTGCAATTATCAATAAATCTGACACTGGAATCAGTGCAGGTTTATTAAGACGAGCTGTTTGGTACCAAACATCCCATAATACAGTGACGCCATCATGGAGCTGGGGAACTCGTAATGACGAGTGTCCAGCCCATGTACTCCTTAAAGCTTCCCTGTTCACTTACAATATCCAAGAATCGACATGGATATTGCAGGGGCATATCTGCTCATGCAGATATTTCCTCACACGAGATATAGTGCACCCTGCCTTGGGAGTATAAGGCCTGCTATAAGGGTGTCTTATATCCGGCAGTGTCTGTGGGCATGGCACACAGGGATGTGTGACATGTCGACTCTTCAGTTTTGTCTGCACCAAGGCACGCAGTCTGCAATGGCAGTGTGCATACCCTTGTTGAGGGGACTCTAGGGGTGGCACAATTTGTGATGCTACCCTTGGGGGTACCTCTTCAGTGCCAATGCCCTAGGTACCAGGGGTACCATTTACTAGGGACCCACAAGAGGTACTGAAGTTGTACCAATTGTACAAAAGGTACAGTTTAGGTAAAGAGCTTCTGGCACAGGTGACCTGGGTGGCAGGGACCCTGTGCACTTCCAGTCGAAATTACTTCATGCTCCAGGAAAAAAGTAGGGGCTAACCATGTCCAAAAGAGGCCCTTTCTTACACCCTGTTTTCCAGAGCCACTTTCAAATCCTATATAGCCTTGAGGATAGTGGCCAGATCAGGTTGGGCATGTCCCAAAGAGTCTGCCACTCCGGAGGACTCTCCAGAGCCCTCAGGCCCCATCTGCATCGTAGTGAAGCAGTCCATTTTGGTTTTGGCTAGTGTAGGCGGCGGGGCTTTGTCCTTACCCATGGCAAATAGTAAGAGGCCAAGTCCAGAGGGCTGTGGAGAAGAGAGAACCCCCACCCCGCCCCCTTACCGGTAGGCAGCACGAGCTTCCTTGGTGCTACAAGCGTCGGAACACATGTGGTACAGTTGCTGGTGGAGTAAGGATTAAGTGCAGGGACGTCCACCCCGGCCCGCTCACCTCCCGGCAGCATAAGCAGCCAAGTCACCTGCAGGAGTGGGGTGGCTTCAGAGTGGGCAAGTCGCCAGGGTAAAACAAGGCCTCCAGTCTGAGTATAGGCCTAATGATGGTACAGAAGTCTCATGGCCAAGGGTGCTGCCACCGGAGGGGTCCCATGTAATCAGGCCAGGAGAGGGCCCCTCTTGCCAGGTGAAACCAGTGGACCCACCACCACCCCACTGGGTGGGTCAGCATGAGACAAGAGTCAGATGGGCCCCTGTAGATGCAGCAGGACCCCAGGGAACGCCCCAGGGGGCTGCAGGGGCCGCAAAGGCAAGGGACACACTTTGCCTGCCCTGGTGCCGGCCAGCAGTAGGAGCAGCACCCCACAGGACAGGAGGAAAGGAGGGGGAGCCCCCTCAACAGCTGCCCCGCCCCTTTAGAAAGCAGGACGCATATCCAGGATGGGGGAGACCCCTAGCATGCCAGCATCCAAATGACCGTGGGGGGGAGCAAAGGTGCACCTCACCCCCTCCTACCGGGCCAACAGCAGGCGGAGTTCCCCCAGTGCCAGCCCGCGTCCTTCAAAGGCCCCATGCGCAGTCTCTGGGGAGCACCGGAGAACAGCCCCAGTCAAGGATCGAGGAAGGCCCGGCCAGACCCAAGCGGCACCCCCCGAGTAGGGTGACCAACTGGCATGGGTGCAAATTCAGAACAGTGAGTGTAAAAATTCAGGACACAGGGACAAAATTCAGGACAAAAATTCAGGACACAAAGTCAAAATTCAGGACAAAACTTCAAAGAAAAAAAGGTATGTTTTACAGACACATCAGAGGAAGTTGCGCAGTAGTATAAATACATAAAGGGGCCTTTGGTGAGCCAGCATCATTCATTGGCCTTTTAAATTGTAAATTGTTAAATTTACACTTTGCTTCAGCCCACCACAGCATACAGCAAGGGGCTATAGGTCAACCCACTTTATCATTGCGCCCTTCAGTGTGAGCAATAGCACAAAGTCACAGCTGCTGTTTATATTTGCCTAAAAATAGTTCCTTTCTCTTAAACTACAAAGTTGGTTAAAAGTGTACTTTTTAAATACTATTGCTTTATTAATTTGAAATACGGGCTAGTAGTTATATTGTATTCACTTCTTTTTAAAGTTCATGGTGTGTGTGTCTCCTAAAGCTTAGGCATTCCTGCCGTGGTGCCCTAGGCCGATGCAGGCACAAACACACCACATGCTGTAACTGCAGCATGGCCCATTGTCAGTCTGTATGAGAGAATCGACACAGACAGAATGACAATGGGGCTAATTGACAAGTATGGGAGGAGCTGTGGACGCCTCTTCACTTGAAAGAAATGCGAGCTGGCCCCCAACAGTGACTGCTGTGAAACCCCTGAGGCTTCTCAAAGGGGTCTTTGCAGCCACGCTTCTCAAAGGGGTCATCAGAGATTCCTGCAAACACCAGAATTACCGACAAAAGGCATCCGTAAAAAGAATTATAACGGACAATGGACTAGACACCGAAATAATGGACCGTCCGTGAAATTTACGAATGGTTGGTCACCCTACCCCTGAGCAAGATCGACGACTCGCCCCCAAGGTCCGGGCACAATAAAGCGGCCCTCGGTCCTCTACCGTGCGGCCGCATCTGAACAGCAGGTCGGCCACGCCTCTTCATCTCCCATCCAGTCTTGGCCCAACACCTGCAGGCCACAATGTCTGCAGCCGCACCCAAGGCCGCAATACGGGACCCGTGGCGCTGCCGTCTCCCTAGTTTTAGCACTTTCAGCCCACACAACAGCCACAGAATCGGCCGGGATGCACGGCAGTGCAGTGGGTCCCCAGGAGAGCTTTTTCCGGCAAGGATCACGCCAGATAACAAAAGGGGGTCGGGAGCAACCTCAAGCTGCCACCGCCATCTTGGCCGCCTTGGCCATGCATGCCCCCATAGAAGTGCTTTAATGCATGCACTCTGACATCAGTATTATGCTGCAATGACTCTTTACAAACTATTTTAAATCCTATTATAACACTCACTACTGCTTAAGGTTTACCTTAAAAGATCCTGCGCGGCAAGAAATAACACAAAACTCACCAACTTCCGGCAATGATCACAAGGGAATCCAGTTCCTTAACCAGAAGCACTTTCTTCACAGCACCAAGCAAGTTGCATCCACCACTAGGCTGCAGTTGCTGAACCCATTGTCTTGCTTCATGTAGTCTACAGTAGCAAAAAGAAAAAAAATATAACATTTATTGCAATTATACTGAAGACTAGGCTGGAGAGCATGGTGCCGCATGAATATAGAATATTGACCATCACTATATCATCCAGACAGACAGACAGACAGACAGATAGATAGATAGATAGATTTGCAGTTATTAATTCCACAGTGCTGTTAGTACCCAAGCACAAAGAATGCAACCCACAGTAGTAAGCTACACTGTGTGTGTGTATAATGGCATTAACAAATGCATGTTGTGCACAAGTGCTATTGCAAGGATGCTTTTACTAGTTCAATGGGAGACGGCATTCCTGCTGGTCATTGTTCCAGTTAGTGTAATGGAGCATCATGGGTGCCATGCCTACATCCATGCTGGGGCTACTAATTAATGAAACCCTTCATCTTTTTAAGGGTGATTGGCTGAGTACCTCCGAGTAACTGTTATGCTGAGAAGTATAAATGTTTGTTTCTCTATATTTAATATACTGATAAATGTCTTATTTTGGATGGACAAAAACATATACAGGAGCTAGTTATAATAACTGAAAGGTTCAGTTAGAAAATCTATAGAAAAGCAATCACTATCTTATAACATTCAAAATGGTTTTCTATAGGCCAATGAAACTGGATGCACAATATGTGCCTGCAAAAACTGTTGAGCAATATTTTACGTCAAGTACCTTAGCCCAATATGTGATGCTTAGCACCACACAAAAAAAGAGGCTTACACTAAAAAAAATGGGCACAGGGTCACTGAAAAACACTTGAAAATAGCACATGTAATAAATATAGTTCAGGACACACCTCTACACTAGAAATAAATATATTTTGCGGCAAACCTCTAAGCTAGATATAATTAAACCGCTTAACTAAATATAAATATCGTTTGCGATAGTCCCCTAAACTCTCTGCTGGATGTATCAGGATCCATTCTCGCGACGGCGTTTTGCTACAATTTAGGGGCATATCATAGCCTGCGCTAACTTTTGGAAATTTTATACGTAAGTGTTTACCCTCTTCTAATCTCTTTAACTTGCACTTTAAATATGGCCGCCATGAATAGGAGGACGTAAACACGACGTACACCTAACGCTACCATAGTTCGTTAGGAAGTCCCATTTCTACCTTGCTTGATAGAAGTCCGTCGCTTATTTTTAGTAGATTCATGCTATTTAAGTTCCGGGATGTGATACCGGTGCATCTCTGCTGGATGTATCAGGATCCATTCTCGCGACGGCGTTTTGCTACAATTTAGAGGATCTTGCGAATTAAGGCAAAAGACTGGCTTATTCGCTTCAGACTATTATTCTCTTTCAGACAGGCACCATACCAAGGGTCTTATTTGTCTCCTCGTCCGGTAAACTACAGATTTAATGATTGTAGGGAATCCACTGCGACTGAAACAAGTGTCTTTTTTTCAGATCAAGCCTTGAGAAAGTTACAGAAAGTAACGAAACACGTGTCGGCTGCCATTCATTGTCATCACTTGGGAGGTTCTAGGAATAGAACTTCCATATGGCGATTGTATTTTTGTTGTGTTAAATACATTTCAGTTGTTGAAGAATATTGATATGATTTTATTATCTTCAAAACTTTATTAAATACAGATTTCTGCGCTACCTGTGTTTTTCGATTGATATTTTCTGTGAGTTGGTAGTTGTGGATACTCTACCATTGTATAGAGGCCAGAAGCCCAAGACTTGGGACAAAATACTGCATTTAATTTGTTGGAGTGCCGAGGTACAATCATTTATGGAATTGCATTGATACGGGATTTCTGTAGAATTCTCGTTGGGTAACATCCTTGGTAGTGGGGTGTTTCTATTTGTTACCTTGAGGGGCACCATTACTGTTAATAATTTAATTTATAAATAGTAATTTTTAGGACGGATGTGCTACTGCTTATACCACCACTACCTTGTCTTTTTGTTGTAAAGTCCCCTAAACTAGAAGGCACGGATTAGGATTAGATTAATTTATTTATTGTATGATTACTTAAATTCATTACAAAAATTGCACTTCATGAAAAAAAATCTCAGCAATAAAATGTTTCAATACACATTAATGATACACTAGCAAATTCAATAAAAGAAATCCCATGACATAAAATCAATTTTTCAATCAAAGGACCATACGGAGGCATGTTGTTTTTACCCCAATGCTTGGTCAGCACGCTAAAAGGATAGGGGGGCAGTGCATTAGGGTATTCTTCAGTGGCTGATTATACGTTATGCGCTAAGAGGGGATCTGCACTGAACTCGTATTGTCACAGTTGTCAATGAGATGTTAAATTTATTGCAGCCTTCATAAATTTCACAAAGTGAGCGACCAGTTGCGCAGATTCCCCTCTTAAGCATGCCTCTTTAGATTCCCGGCAAGCCAGAGTATTCAAAACGTGCAAAAATGGAAGGAGCCAAAATGTCCTTAGAGGGGCCAACTCCTTGCAAATAAATAGCACATGGTTCAATGATTCATCTGCATTGGCACATAGGTGGCATTGCCTATTCTTCGCCTCCAAGTTCCTCCGTCCATATCCATAAGACTTCAGGGGGACTAGACCGATACACAGGCCCATTAACTCTTGTATCGTTGTAAGGTTAAGGGGCAGGGTAAGGTAGGATGGCAGAGACCCTAGTTTGTAAAGCCTTGAGGTCAAACTACCATGACTTAGATTTTTCACTGCTTGTGTGTCCAGGTCTGCCGATATTAACTTAGCTTGTTTCGTCAGTAGCTTAGCCACCGTATGAGCTGATAGCCCCCTTGTCCATATTGGTAGTTTTAGAAGACCTCCAAGACATGCGTAAGAATTTGTGCCAGTTTGTTGCCGGATTGCTTATTAGCTTCCAGATAGAATTTTTTAGAGTGTGATCCTGGGCCTGCTTTGCTTTCAGACAATAAGCTGCATGCCTGGCTTTTAATACCCATTGTTGGGAGGATAGCCCACACTCTAGCTGGATTTGAGCGAGCAAAGTGCAGTTTGGAAGCTGAAATACTCTGTGGTAGCAAGATGACTCTTCTCTGTCCAGCCAATTGGCCATTCTGCCTCTGAATGTGAGTGCCCCATAAGCCACTGTAGGCAGAAATCTGCATCCTGTTACCTTCGGGAGAGCAGTTAGGTCTGGAATATTCATTGATTTTTTCACTTTCCAGAATGCCCCTTCAAATGAATTTGCTACCCGTTGTTGGGCCGTAATATGTGCTGTTGAATGATCTCTGTGGTCTAACCAAACTCACAGATATTTGTAAGTGGTCACCACCTCTATGGCCTTTCCCTCAATAAACCATGACCCCTTGTTTACTTGCTGCTAGGAGATTTTACTCAGGTGTCCGAATAAAGGGTAGAAGGCACGGAGAGAAAGATAAGTAATTATCACATATCATATGGTTCCAAAGGCTTCGCTGTTCTTTCTGTCTCCGCTTGTTTCTAGATCTGACTTGACAGCTCAGCTGCCTGCAAGCTGCATTACTCACAATTGTGTAAAATATACATAGTCTGCTTAGGCTCCGCCCAAAAGAATATTACTCTCTCACATCATGCTATTGGCTATTCAGTGTATCAGTCCACCTTCCAGGAAGTGCTTCCATTAGAATGCCTGAGGGATGATTTTACATCTGAAAAGTACACTCAATCATCACTCTTACACATTTAATACTGTATCTGCCATATGCATTCTATAAAGAAAACAATATATATTCTATATCCTCACTACTTTTTTCTGAGAATTGGCCAGGGCAAGAGGGACAGCATTTGTGAATACCTTTGTTTACATGTGTGGGCAAATTAAACCCAGACCTACTGCCTTTGCCTGTGCTTGTTTCCCATTTGTTACATAACCAAGATTTAATTTTTGGTAGCTGAACTATCAAACTATAAAAATCATATGCAACCTAATCACATATAACAAAATGTGACGCTACTATTTTTCAGATGAGCTTAGTAACTCAATTTGAAGAATAACAAACAATTTCAAAATTGAGGCAACTAGAAACTGGGGAAAACATCCAATGCAATAAATTCCAATATTCCCATACAACAGAACACAAAGTCACCTTTTTAATGTGGATTCATATTCGGATTAGAGGTGGAACCAGGAAGTGGACATTATAATTGCCTCTAATTAGAGCCATGTCTGAAAAAAGATTCCTTTTACATTAGTCTGATCTTTTGCTTTGGGTCTATGTGATGACTATGTGAACAGTGTTTCCTACATTTAAAAAAACACAATAGTCTGCGACCACCGGATAACATGCAACCCAATCATAGCTAGAACATGAGTATAATGTTTATACTGTTCTGGTCTACCTGTTCTTTCAGAAAATTGAAAATAACTAGCAGGGAAGACTTGTTTTTTTGCAAATCTGCATCATGTAATAAAATGTGCTCTACTAGCCAATCAAATTGTGATTCTAGCACCTTTCTTCCTGCTTAATGGTTTCACTTCACCCAGCCTGTCAATCGATAATACTTAATAGGTACATTGGGCGAAAGCTCACAATGTGTGTAAGCTTTTTTTAACTAAAGGAAGTGTTGATGGCTTGTAATCAGAGACCAACACAACAAATTCATTTGGCTGAAAAGTCAAGTAAAATATTCCCCCAGAAAATCGAACATAGCTTGAAATGGGCCACATAGGCATCACCTTCTATCCAAGAGAATTTTGGCAACGCTCATTTAAGGAATCCAGTAGGTACAACATTCACCAAACAAAATGTAGTTTTTAGAGGTACTGGATATGTAGTATATAGTATTGTACTTGCATTAAAATTTCTTGTGATAGAAGAAAACAAGTTACTTACCTGTAACTTCAGTTATCCAGTATTGGTATCTTTCATAGATTCACATGCTTGAATCATCCCGCCGTCGAGGTGGGAGTCTCACGGTACAAATAAAATATATATATAACAGTAATAAAATATCATACAATAGGCTATAATGGACAGTAAAGTCACTACACTAGCCTATCTATGTCTTTTTGTAAAAAGAACCAAATCTGGAACACAGCCAATCAGGCTCCAGCACCCTCTAGAACACTCCACAGAGAGGCAAGTCCCTCAGATTTTCGTAGCACAAGTGATAGTAAGTATAAAATAGCAATAAGGGAAGCCTCTCCGGGGAGGAGGGTGGGTCGCATGTGAATCTATGAAAGATACCAATACTGGATAACTGAAGTTACAGGTAAGTAACTCGTTTTCTTATCCAGTATTGGGGTATCTTTCATAGATTCATATGCTTGAATCAGAATAGCTAGCAGTAAAGCCCTTAGTTCCTTAGAGGATGGTGGGTATCATACAGACCACATTAGATACCTCGTAAAACATATTTGTAAATATACTTATAACATATGACATACCACATGAGAGAGACATTAGGCATAATGAGAGAAAAACAATAACATTAACAAGTAGAAGAAATAGCATTCAAAAGCATGAAATAACATAGTCACCTCTCAACGGAGGCTTACCTTATTTGAAAAGGTTGCGTAACACTGCTTGACCAACTGCTGATTCAGCTTCTGTAGCCAGATCCAGACAGTAATGCTGTGTAAATGTGTGCACATTTTTCCAAGTTGCAGCATGGCAAATCTTTTCCATCAGCATTCTGGCAAAAAGCGCTGCCGATGATGACACTGCCCTTGTGGAATGAGCTTTAGGCTGCATGGATAGAGGATTTCCAGCTTTAGAATGGCAAAATTGAATCGCTGATGCAATCCATCTTGCAATTGTTGATTTCGTTACTGCTGTACCTGGTTTCTGACCACCATAAGATACAAACAATTGATCCGATTTCCGGATGGATACAGTTACGTGATAAATAGAATTTTAGGCACCTTTTAATATCCAAAGTGTGTAGAGCCTTCTCAGCCGGGGTGGAAGGACTGGGAAAGAAAGTACGTAGAATAAAGGGCTCATTAAGATGGAAAGACGATGGAACCTTTGGAATGAAGGTAGGATTCATTCTTAGGAGAACATAGTCATTGGTAAATCTTAGGTATGGCTGTTTGATAGTAAATGCCTGAATTTCGCTGACTCTCCTAGCGGAGGTAAGCGCCAACAAAAGAGCAGTTTTCCAGGAGAGATATTTAAGCTCAGCTTTGTGCACAGGTTCGAAAGGGTGCTTCATGAGCTGTGCTAGAACCAGGTTAAGCCTCCATTCAGGGGGAGGAGCTCTAATGGGTGGAAAAGCTCTGAAGAGACCTTTCAAAAATTACTTGACCAAACGGTTAGAGCAGAGAGATGAGCCGCCAGTAGAGCGCCTGTAAGTCGAAATTGCGGCCAGATGCAGCTTAACCGATGCGAACATGAGTCCAGACTTGGCTAGCGAAAGAACCTAAGGGAGAACCTTCTCTGGAGAACAGTCCAGGGGATGTGTATTATTATCACGGCACCATGAACAGAAACGTTTCCATTTCAGAGAATAGTAGAAGAAGCTCTTGCTTTTGCAAGTATGTCCCTACAGCCCTGTGGTAAATCTAGCTCTTTGAATTCAGTGAGCTCAGAAGCCAGGCAGGAAGCTTCAGAGGGGCTGGATGTGGGTGGAGAATCTGGCCCTTGCTCATTGTCAATAGAGTTGGAGACACTGGGAGGTGAAATGGGTTGCATTCTGAGTGTAGGAGAAGCTCTGTGAACCAGTGCTGACGTGGCCATCGTGGGGCAATGAGAATCATTCGGCACGGTTACATTTTTAGTTTTCTTAGAAGCCTCGGGAGTAACGGAAAGGGGGGAAAAGCGTAAGCGAAAATCCCCGTCCATCTCATGATGAAGGCGTTTCCCCCAAGAGCCCTTCTCTGGTTCCCAGCTGGCATAGAATGGGCATTTCCGATTTGTCTTGGAGGCAAAGAGATCCAAGTTGGGTCTGCCCCACATCTGGAAAATGTGTTCCACGACTGACTGGTCCAGCTCCCATTCGTGGCAAGAATTTGATGTTCTGCTCAAAGTGTCCGCCAGAGTGTTGTTTACTCCTGGCAGGTGCTCCACCTTTATAGTAATGTGGTGAGAAAGGAGCCACTTCCATATGTCTTGCGCTTCCTGAGATAGGACGTCAGAGTGAGTCCCCCCTTGCTTGTTTAGGTAACGCATGCAAGTGGTGTTGTCGGTTCTTATGAGGACTGAGGACCCTTGAAGTCTTGGGAGAAAAGACTGCAAAGCCAGAAATATAGCTCGAAGCTCCAGGAAGTTGGTGTGCATTTTTGACAATGCTTTGGACCATTTCCCTCTTATGCAGAGATCTTGGAGGTGCGCACCCCATCCTTCGAGAGAAGCGTCTGTAGTCAAGATGAATTCCGGTGTGGGAGAAAGAAAGGTAAGCCCGGTCGAGACATTGCTGGAGCGCTGCCACCAAAGCAGAGCTACCCGCATAGCCGGGGTTATCCTCACCAGGTCGTCGAACGACCCTGTTATTTGAAGCCATTGACTGTCCAATTCTTCTTGGATAGGTCTCATTCTGAGACGGGAGTGAGGAACCAAAAGGATTGCAGAGGACAACATCCCGAGAAGGGATTTTATCTTCTTCACAGAAGCAAACTTTCTTTTTCGTAGGTCTGATGCTAGAGAAACCAGATCTGATTGTCTTTCTGCGGACAAGAATGCTTTGTCCTGGATAGTGTCGAAAACTGCTCCCAGAAACGGAGTCCTTTGAGGCGGATGAAGAACTGACTTTTGGGAGTTGAGAGACAGCCCCAGGGATTGAAACATGCGAAGGCAGGTGAGCGTTGCTTCTGAGGCCTGCCGGAAAGAAGGAGCTTTTATTAGCCAATCGTCCAGATATGGGAAAAGCTGCATGCCCTGCAGCCTGAGATGAGTCGCAACCGGAGCAAGGCATTTTGTAAAAACTCTTGGAGCTTAACGCAGGCCAAAAGGGAGAACTCTGAATTGAAAATGCGCACCTGCCACAGTAAAACGGAGGAACTTTCGATGTTTGGGGTGGATCGGGATGTGGAAGTATGCATCCTGCAGATCTAGTGTTGTCATGAAGTCTGCATGGTCTAGGAGCTGTAGGATCTCTTGAAGAGTAACCATGCGAAAGGATTTCTTTTGCAGGTATTTGTTCAGCTTCCTTAGATTTAGGATTGGTCTCAATTCTCCCGACTTTTTCTTGACTAAAAAGAAACGGGAGTAAAAACCTCTTCCCACCTGAGAGCGAGGCACTCTCTCTATAGCTCCTTTTTGGAGCATACTCCTTGCCTCTTGTTTGAGAAGAGCTAGATGTGGTGGATGCTTCTTTAAAGGTGGATGGGGCGGAGGGAGGTTTATAAATTCTAGGGTATGTCCAAATTTGATTATGTCCAAAACCCACTTGTCCGAGGTCAGTTTTTCCCATTGGCTGAAATGACGAGAAATGTTCGGAGTCTTGGGGTTGAAGCATGGCCGAACTGTTGCAGGTGCTGGGGAGACGTCACTGCTTCCACCATTATCTCTGCCCTGGTGGGACTGTTTCCTCCTGTTCTGTTGTCTGTAAGCGGCAGCAGGGGGGGCTCTGAAAGCTTGTTGTTGCTGCTGAAAACCATATCTGCCCTGGTAATTTTTGGGTTGGTACTTTTGGTAACCTCCACGAAAGGAAAAAGACCCTCTGCCAAGGGCGCCTCGAAAAGGAATTCTTCTGTACTGAAGCGTACCCAGGGCTTTGGCCGTGTCGGTGTCCTTTTTAATCTCTTGCAGGGCATCATCGATGTGTTTGCAAAAGAGCGCATCCCCATCAAATGGCATATCGAGGATTTTGCTTTTTATCTCCGGGCGGAAAGTGGTAGATTTAAGCCAACCCTGGCGACGGAGGACCGCTGCTCCAGCCAGTTGTCGGAAACCTAGGGAGGCTAAATCCATGGAAATGTCGATCGTTTCCGATGCAGCTCTTTCCCCTTCCAGGAGAATTTTTCTCGCCTCCTGCTTCTTATCATCTGGCAAAAACTCGAGGTATGGAGCAATATCTGACCACATTTGGCGGTCATATCTCCCTAGGATTGCCAAGGAGTTAGCAGCACGAACGGAAGCACCTGCCATGGTGGTGAATCTCTTTCCTATATTATCCAGCCTCCTACCATCCTTGTCAGGAGGTGCAGTAATCGGTATCGATGGATTTCTCGATTTGCGCTGAGCAGCCTGAGAGATGACAGAGTCAGGCCTAGGATGACCGGACAGGCATGCAGGGGCATCATCTGAGGCCTTATACTTTTTATCAATCCTAGGAAGAATTGCAGGTACGGAGAAAGGGTTCCTCATAATCTTGACGCCCTCTTCCCAAATATGGTCGATTACGGGAATGGCGCAGACCGATTTTCTGCTCTGATCTTTAAAATCATAGAGAAAGCAGTCGGACTGCTTAACAGGCATAGGGAGGTGAAAACGTGTCACTGCCCTCTCCATGATGGCATGAAAACCTCCAATGTCCTCCGGAGGGGAATCAATTGCCTGAGGAATTGGTGATGACGGTGTAGGAATTACATAATCCTCCATTCATCAATGGTCGTTGGTGATTTAGGGAGTTCGCCCTCTTCGGCGACTGCATCCTCGTCATCATCTTGCACTCCTTGGTCTTGTGGTGCAGGTAAAATATCCTGAGACCCAGCAGCCGGAACAGATGAACTTGAAGTATGCAAGACAGATGGAGGAGAAGGCTGTCTTTGAACGGGATCCGCTGCAGTTGGGAAACGAATATGGTAGTCCGGCAGCATAGCTGCCAAGTCCTGTACTAAAGTCACGGGTATCTGAACCACAGGTTCCTGACGAGGCAATAAAACTTGAGGCCTTTGCACTGTTTGATAAGGTTCATAATATTCCTCTTCCTCATCATCCTCTTTGTATTCCACATGAAGCTGAGAGGGGCTGGTGCAGGACTGAACAGCCCCATCATCCTCTGCCTCCTCCAAAAAATGGCTAGGAGGCAAGGGAGAAATGTATGAAGGGTCGTGGTAGTAGCCCCTCGTAGACGGAAGCGTAGACGATAATTTAGATGATAATATAAGAGTTACTTGTAATGAAGTGGGCCTTTTCCGTAGGCTGAGCAGCCTGAGAGATGACAGAGTCAGGCCTAGGATGACCGGACAGACATGCAGGGGCATCATCTGGGGCCTTATACTTTTTATCAATCCTAGGAAGAATTGCAGGTACGGAGAAAGGGTTCCTCATAATCTTGACGCCCTCTTCCCAAATATGGTCGATTACGGGAATGGCGCAGACCGATTTTCTGCTCTGATCTTTAAAATCATAGAGAAAGCAGTCGGACTGCTTAACAGGCATAGGGAGGTGAAAACGTGTCACTGCCCTCTCCATGATGGCATGAAAACCTCCAATGTCCTCCGGAGGGGAATCAATTGCCTGAGGAATTGGTGATGACGGTGTAGGAATTACATAATCCTCCATTCATCAATGGTCGTTGGTGATTTAGGGAGTTCGCCCTCTTCGGCGACTGCATCCTCGTCATCATCTTGCACTCCTTGGTCTTGTGGTGCAGGTAAAATATCCTGAGACCCAGCAGCCGGAACAGATGAACTTGAAGTATGCAAGACAGATGGAGGAGAAGGCTGTCTTTGAACGGGATCCGCTGCAGTTGGGAAACGATTATGGTAGTCCGGCAGCATAGCTGCCAAGTCCTGTACTAAAGTCACGGGCATCTGAACCACAGGTTCCTGACGAGGCAATAAAACTTGAGGCCTTTGCACTGTTTGATAAGGTTCATAATATTCCTCTTCCTCATCATCCTCTTTGTATTCCACATGAAGCTGAGAGGGGCTGGTGCAGGACTGAACAGCCCATCATCCTCTGCCTCCTCCAAAAAATGGCTAGGAGGCAAGGGAGAAATGTATGAAGGGTCGTGGTAGTAGCCCCTCGTAGACGGAAGCGTAGACGATAATTTAGATGATAATATAGGAGTTACTTGTAATGAAGTGGGCCTTTTCCGAATGATCGTCGACGAGATGACCATGGACGGAGACATAGAGACAGCTGAAGCTGCCACCATTGTCGTCAGCGTCGACGTTGTCGTCGTCGATGGAAGACCCATCGTCGACGATGATGTCATCGTTAAAATAGAGGTCGTCGTCGACGGAGGAAGCGTCGGCGAGAGCGGGACCGTCATCGATGGTGGGAGCATCGACGAGCGAGAGACCGTCGCCGATGGTGCCGTCGACAAGAGGGACATCGACGGAGGAGAAACTATAACCGTCGGTGGTATCGTCGACGGTGTCGTCGTCGGAGTCGAGTTGATCTTCGTCGACGAAGGTACAGTTCTTACCAGTTGTTCCGTCGACGGAGATAGCGTCGACGAACTCTGAGGTGGCTTTGTCGTCGACGGAGTCTTTTTCGACAACGAGGAAGATCTGATAGACTCTGACTGAGTCCTGGGCTGTTTCAATGCCGTTTTAAGTGGCATTTTTGATTTTTCCACAGATTTTCCTTCAGAAGAGAAAGAAAGCTTCTCTTTTTTAGAGGCAGAGTGGCTAGCCTCATGGTGAGACTTTTTTGATGTCTTGCCAGCTCTTTCAGGTGGATCTTCAGATCTATCCCTCTTCTTAGACGCTGGGAGGCTATCACTATCATCATCTTCAGACACCACCTCAGATCTCACTTTCAATTTCTCCAGCCAGATCAGTAGCCTGCCTTCTCTGTCCTTTAAGGTCTTTGAAGAAAAGGTTCTACAAATTCTACAGTCCTTGACCTTATGAGCAGGATACAGACAATAAGTACACTCCTTGTGGGGATCTTCAAAATGTAACCTCTTTTTCCCACAGGAACCACAAGGCAAGAACAATCCTTTCTTTGAAGAATCAGACATTCTGTACTCACAGTATTCAGCAAAATTTTGAGAAAACTGAGCGGAGCTCAGGGAGACTCCCTGTCACACGACAGGCGGTAGAATATCTGAGGGACTTGCCTCTCTGTGGAGTGTTCTAGTGGGTGCTGGAGCCTGATTGGCTGTGTTCCAGATTTGGTTCTTTTTACAAAAAGACATAGATAGTGACTTTACTGTCCATTAAAGCCTATTGTATGATATTTTATTACTGTTATATATATATTTTATTTGTACCGTGAGACTTCCACTTCGACGGCGGGGATGATTCAAGCATGTGAATCTATGAAAGATACCCCAATACTGGATAAATGTATTACTTATCAATAGAGACAGCAGATAGGAACATTTCCAACATGGAAGCTGTACATAAGTATATAATTAATGATGTGTGAATAACCAAAGGGACACACACACTGACATTACAGTTGTTCACAAAACGAAAGACAGCAAGACTCTATGGCTAGGAAATAAATACAGAGAGATTTACTTTTCTACATTGAGGGACGCCTTAGGGTTGAATATCACTTAATGGTACTAGACAGTGATTGTTTGCGACAGAAATGGAATATCAGTACCATAGCATTTCAAGATCAAAGAGGTGGGGTTTGAGTGCCCACTTGAATACTTGGATGGGCGTGACTAACTTGAACTGAGTGGGAAAGATTTTCCATATAGAAGCTCAAGGAGTTCAAAGGAACCCAATCCTGAGGTATGTAAGGGGGTCTTGGTAGATCAGAGAGAACTGGTTCACTGAACACAGCATGCAGGGCGGGGTATGGCAAAGAAGCACTTGTGAAAGCTGGGAAGGGTAAGTGGCATGTATATTTTCGAACGCCAAGCTCAGTAGTTGGTGCTATGTCATGTTTTTAGAAAACTGTTGTCATTATTGGTGATGGATTTAGAGTACTCGTGTGCGCGGCTGATTATCTAGCCAAATGGAGAAAAAGAATGTTCGGTAGTTTGGTTATCACCAAGGGATTTATGAGAAACGCAGATGCTTGAAAGAGGATGGGGTGAATTCTTAGTATGTTAAACAGCTGATCTCGTGCAACTCTGGCTGTGAAGCTGAAAAAGTATTCTAGTCCCACAGTGGGGATGGAAAGCATGCCTATATCCCTTCAAGAAGGCTAGGGCATGAGGGAACCTAGGCATAAATGGGAGTAACATGGTTGAAAGTTCTGAGTTACCCGTAAGGTAAGTAATGTCAGTCCTTGAGGAGTTGAGCATTAGGGAGTGGATGGCTATCCAATTCTGAATGGCTATGAGTAATATGAGATTTCTTGTGGTTATTAGGTGTGGAAGAAGTGAAGGAGAGCTGAGTATCATCAAAAATCAAAAGGGATGCCCCATGATGGAGCTTTGTGAAGCACCAACTAGTTTACTGGAAGAGTGAAGCGAACTAGATGAAATAGAAAGAGTGGCAAGAAAGAAAGGAAGAGAACCATGTTATGGTCTCATGAGAAATGCCAAGAAAGGTGATGGTCATTAGTATGGTCAAATGCTGACGAAGGGTGGCGAACGATCAGGACAGAGGAAAAGGTGGTTATATCAATTTGAGGTGAGAAAGTAATCAATTTGTGTGAGGGCTTTCTCTACGCAGTGAATTTGGCAAAGTCTATACTTTAGAGAATTAATATGTTTTGAAGAGAAGAGATGATTAGTAAGATGGCTGATTGCCCAATATTCCAGTGAAAAAGAAACAATTAAACTGGGCAGAATTTAGAAGTGGAGGAATGTTAACTATTGGTTTGCTTCGTAAAGGGGCAGTACTGTGAGTTTGAAGCAATATGGGTAGCATCTTGTGAAGAGAGAATGACTGTAGAGAGAGTGACAGACTAGACTAAAACACAGGTCCAGTGTGGCTTTATGATATGAGGTTGAAGGGGTCAGAAGGGAAGCACGATTTAGCTGATCAGAGCAAAGCGATGAGCTGTACTGGAGAGGTACAGGAGAATGAATCAAGATTGATATGTAGAAAACATGATAGAGAAGGATATGATGGTGGCTGCCAGTGAGGAGGGTGTGCAGAATGTCCCTGATAATGATGATTTCTAAGCAGTAAGGTTTGAAGTTGCTGACCACAATGCTGGATGATGTTGTAATAGTGCGGGAAGAGGATTATGTGGGAAAGACTATGGGTTAGGGATGAGAATGTGGATATGGTGAATGATTTGTATAGATTTAACTAAGTCCTTCGGTGTGGTTAGGCTGCTCACAGTCTCTTAGTAGGTTTCAGGGTTTTGAGGGTGTGAGACTTTCTTCACCTTCTAAGGCAGGGATCTTCAAAATAAGGGGCCTCAAATGATCCGGGGGAGGCACCAGGCTCTGGCCAAAAGAAGAATTATGCTGATAACAGTGCTTTGTTTTAAGATGGAAAAAATGAGCAGCAGTAAGCAGCTTTGTAATGGGCCATCAGTAAGATCTTTTGTCATTTTAATCCTAGCTGGGAATATGTGTAAAAATGCAAGGGACTCCAAATAATATTCAAAACCCCCACCCCCATTTTAATAGTCACACCGTGGATACTTATACACATATACACATCAGTAAGGCCTGCCTGACCAGAATAGTATGTTTGGCAATCATGTATCTGATTGCATTTTTACAACGGTAACAGAACTAACCTGCTATGTTTAAATAAGTCTAGACATATTTAAACCCTGCTAATTTAATAGAATAATTGTAAAAAAGTCTGAGGAGGGGCCTGATGATTTCTTTTTCCACTAACAGGGCGCAGCATTAAATAGGTTGGAGACCACTGTTCTAAGGTTAGTGGATATTAGTCATCTAGGCCTGACTGGAGATGTGATTCATCACTTACAATGGGCTAAGGATTGAATATGTGGAGAGGATACCTTTGGTATGAAGGTCGATAGGACTGCACTGTTGAAATGACCAAAACTGGATTAATTTAGAAGAGGAGTCACATAATTTTGTACTTAGTCAACATATGGATGTGGTATGCATGATAACCTGAATACCAAAACATGGCTTTAGATGTACAATTGGTCCCAAAGAGATACTTGTCAATTGAATGGAGGATGATACAAAACATTTTGTAATGGTAAATGAGTGTGTCGCTACCCCTTCTTTCATTTTTGAATTAGCATCATGATGGCGTCAGAACTAGGATAGCATTATCTTTACATGCAGCAATGTGTTATTTACATTCTTCTCAAAGCCTTGCTGGAATCTTACCTTGGTTGAGACAGCTGAGTTTGTGTCTAGTGAGAATTTTTGTTCAGGTATGGGAAAATGATTGTTGGGTGAGCAGTACAGGTATGGCAATGGACATGTGAATCAGGGTATGATCTGATGCAGATGGGTCAATAACAGGAGAGGATCACGTCAGTGACCTTTATGCTAGGATGAGGGCCAGGGATTTGTGACGCAAGCGAGAGGGAAGTAAGGGAGTGCTGTAGAGACTGGCTAGATTGGGATGTTAGAAAGAAAATAAGATACTTACCTGTAACTGTAGTTCTCCAGTATTGGTATCTTTCATAGATTCACATGCTTGAATGATTCCCCATCGTTGAAGTGAGAGTCCCACGGTACCATTAAAAAGCAGTGTAATGTTAATCTGAGCCTGGGAAGGCCACAATGCCTTCACTTTAGTAACATATCTCTTTCATTAAAAAGAGACTAAACTTCTAAAGTTCAAACAATCAGGTGGTAGCACCCTCTAGAACACTCCCCTCAGAGCACAAGTGTAAATATGTACAGTACCAAAGAGAAGGTGCGCCTCTCAGGGGAGGAGGGTGGGTCACATATGAATCTATGAAGGATTCCAATACTGGAGTACTACAGTTACAGGTAAGTAACTTATTTTCTTCTCAGTATTAAATCTTTCATAGATTCACATGCTTGAATCAGATTAAATAGCAGTTAGATAGCACATTTTTCATATACATACATATGTGTGTATGTATATAATTAGGATCTAATTCCCATAGACAAAGCGTTTTTTTGTTTTGCCAATAACTGGTGTCGTGTGATGAATCTTCATGAAATTTTCACAACTAGTTTGCTACTCACTGCAGCTGCTGTCTTGAATGTTTTGGGGTGATCCGTCAAGTTGGGGGGCCGAGAAAAAGGGCGGGTCCCAAAATGCGTTTTCCTCATGCAATTTCCCGTAGGGTTTTTGAACGTGACTACAGACCGAACCGCTGAACGGAATTACACCACATATGGCAAAAAGCTAGATCTTGGTTTACAGAAAGCGCCCTTTTTGTGGTTTGGTGTTCGTTCAGTAGTTTTGGTGTTACAAAAGGAAAAAGAAATTTGTATTTCTACATGCGAATCCTTCGTGGTGCACCGCGAATCCTCACACCAACAGCAATACCATGACTAGCTGGCTGCAACCTGACTGGAAAGTTGCGGCGTCATTCTATGTTTTGGGGCACGGTCCCAGGGCCACAAAATTTGAGTACCTACTGATTGAAGGGGTCAGGGGAGAGGTACCCTAACCCTATGGGTGTGTTGGAGGGGTCGCAGAGGGACCCATGAAGGTTAGGAAATTTCCTTAAAATGTTGTTTTTTCCACGTGCGGGGATTTGCAGATCCGTCACAGAGCTCAGAGTGACCCCTGTCTAAAATGGTGACGGATTCATAAATCCTGCAGAGATGTAAAAAATAAAAATGTACTCACAGACCCACCTACAAACCTACACAGGTACTCACACACCCATCTGCCCACACAGGCACTCCCACACCCACTGACAGACACACTAAGTCACCCACACACCCACTCAGAGACCCACACACCCACTCACAGACCCACTCGCATATCCACACACCCACTCACAGACCCACTCACATGCCCAATCACAGACCCACTCAGAGACTCACATACCGATTCACAGACACACTCATACACCCACTCACAGACCTACTCAGACACTCACACACCCACTCACAGACCCGCTCAGAGACTCACACACCTACTCACAGATGCACTGAGACAGTCACACACCCACTCACAGACCTACTCAGACAATCACACACCCACTCACAGACCCCCAGAGACACTCACACACCCACTCACAGACCCACTCAGTCATACACCCACTCACAGACCTACTCAGACACTCAAACACCCACTCACAGACCCACACAGACACTCACACACCCACTCAGACACTCACACACCCAGTCAGACCCACATAGACACTCACACACCTACTCACAGACCCACTCACATCCATGCAGACATCAATATAACCCCTTACACACCCAGTCACATACCGAAACAGTCACTGACACACACAACTACACACCGATACAGGCACTGACACACCCAGCCACACACAGATGCAGCCACAGACACACCCAAGTACACACTGATACAGGCATTGACACACCCAGCCACACACCGATACAGGCACTGTCAGTCCCAGCCACACACTGATACAGGAATTAACACATCCACGCAGACATCAATACCCACACTTATACACCCAGTCACACACTGATACCGCCACTGACACACCCAGCCACACACTGATACAGCCACTGACACACTGAGGTAAACAACGATGCAGGCACTAACGCTTCCAGCCACACACTGATACAGCCACTGACACACTCAGCCACACACCAATACAGCCACTGACACACCTATGCACACACGGATACAGCCACTCACTCATCAATAGTCACTGACACAGCCACTTACTCACCCAGACAGCCACTCACACAGGCACTCAGTCACGCATACAGCCACCCACACATAGAAACAGCCATTGACACAGCCACTCACTCACACATATAGCCATTGACAAACCCACTCACCCATACAGCCATTCATATAGCCACTTACGTGTCGATACAGCCACTCAAACACCCATACAGTCACTCACACACTCAGTCACCCATACAGGCACTCACACACTCACCCATAAAGCCACTCACATAGCTACTAACTCACCCATACAGCCACTCACACACCCACTAACTCATCCATACAGCCACTTACACAGCCATTCACTCACCCACACAGCCACTCACTCACCCACACAACCACTTACATAGCCATTCACACATTCATCCAACCACTCACATGCCCACTCACTCACCCATATAGCCACTCACAATTGCACTGTACAATATAGCCACTCACACACCCACTCACTTACCCATACACCCACTTACACACCTAGTAACTCACCCATACATCCACTCACACAGCCACTCAGTCACCCATACAGCCGCTCACCCACCCATAGAGCTACTCATACACCCACTCAGTCACCCATATAACCACTTACACATCAATTTATTCTCCCATACAACCACTCACACACACATGCAGCCACTCACACACCCACTCATACACGGATACACACAGCCACTCACATAATATATGTTAGAAATAGTATCACTCATTAGTAGTACATTAAAAATAGTAATCTAACTTATGCAGTAGCTTAGTATATATCTTTAAGCCTCAGAAATGTTTACGAAACACTTACACTGACTGGATGATGTAGTCAGTGATGTCATTTGAGATGTCATCGGTGATGTCACTGGCCATGTCATGAGTGATGTAATATGTGAGGTCATAAGCAGTGCATTGTGGGGGCATAAGTTATAGTTTGCTCAGGTAACTATAACTGCTGAATTTCTATGGTTTTGTATGTGTGAAATCTGATCCTAACTATAATGTCCCTCTAACCTTTGTTTTTTCAGTGAAATATATATGTATATATATATATATATATATACATATATATATATATATATATATATATATATATATATATATATATATATATATATATATATATATATATATATATATATATATATATATATGAAAGCTCCAGGTTGCCCTTGCAATGAGCAGCACTCAAAACCAGCGTTCGGCACAAGGCCTTTAATCAGGTAAAAACATCGCCTGCCACACGATCAGGATAACAGCCATCCCATCCTTCATTGCCTGACGCGTTTCGAAGGTGTGTCCTTCTTCCTCAGAGGCTGGATGGATCAGGTTCGTGCATGTCCACCTCCTCCTTATGTCTGCAATTCCACGCCCCCAGATGGGCTGGTCCTATGACACAGTGGAGCATTGTGGGAGATGTGGTTCGCATTTCATACTGTCCATGAAAATTACAAGCCCACAGATGGGCCTCGTGCGGCAGTGTCAGTTCTAAATCCCATGCCGATAGTCCACAGCTTGGTTCCGTGTATACAGAACCTGTTGCCCCCCTGTTTCTCGGGGTGGTGCACGCTCGGCGGCTGGACCGCCGCCAAATATGAAAGCTCCAGGTTGCCCTTGCAATGAGCAGCACTCAAAACCAGCGTTCGACACAAGGCCTTTAATCAGGTAAAAACATCACCTGCCACACGATCAGGATAACAGCCATCCCATCCTTCATTGCCTGACGCGTTTCGAAGGTGTGTCCTTCTTCCTCAGAGGCTGGATGGATCAGGTTCGTGCATGTCCACCTCCTCCTTATGTCTGCAATTCCACGCCCCCAGATGGGCTGGTCCTATGACACAGTGGAGCATTGTGGGAGATGTGGTTCGCATTTCATACTGTCCATGAAAATTACAAGCCCACAGATGGGCCTCGTGCGGCAGTGTCAGTTCTAAATCCCATGCCGATAGTCCACAGCTTGGTTCCGTGTATACAGAACCTGTGGCCCCCCTGTTTCTCGGGGTGGTGCAAGCTCGGCGGCTGGACCGCCGCCAAATATGAAAGCTCCAGGTTGCCCTTGCAATGAGCAGCACTCAAAACCAGCGTTCGACACAAGGCCATTAATCAGGTAAAAACATCGCCTGCCACACGATCAGGATAACAGCCATCCCATCCTTCATTGCCTGACGCGTTTCGAAGGTGTGTCCTTCTTCCTCAGAGGCTGGATGGATCAGGTTCGTGCATGTCCACCTCCTCCTTATGTCTGCAATTCCACGCCCTCAGATGGGCTGGTCCTATGACACAGTGGAGCATTGTGGGAGATGTGGTTCGCATTTCATACTGTCCATGAAAATTACAAGCCCACAGATGGGCCTCGTGCGGCAGTGTCAGTTCTAAATCCCATGCCGATAGTCCACAGCTTGGTTCCGTATATACAGAACCTGTGGCCCCCTGTTTCTCGGGGTGGTGCAAGTTCGGCGGCTGGACCGCCGCCAAATATAAGCTCCAGGTTGCCCTTGCAATGAGCAGCACTCAAAACCAGCGTTCGACACAAGGCCTTTAATCAGGTAAAAACATCGCCTGCCACACGATCAGGATAACAGCCATCCCATCCTTCATTGCCTGACGCGTTTCGAAGGTGTGTCTTTCTTAATCAGAGGCTGGATGGATCAGGTTCGTACCTGATTAAAGGCCTTGTGTCGAACGCTGGTTTTGAGTGCTGCTCATTGCAAGGGCAACCTGGAGCTTTCATATTTGGCGGCGGTCCAGCCGCCGAGCTTGCACCACCCCGAGAAACAGGGGGGCCACAGGTTCTGTATACACGGAACCAAGCTGTGGACTATCGGCATGGGATTTAGAACTGACACTGCCGCACGAGGCCCATCTGTGGGCTTGTAATTTTCATGGACAGTATGAAATGCGAACCACATCTCCCATAATGCTCCACTGTGTCATAGGACCAGCCCATCTGGGGGCGTGGAATTGCAGACATAAGGAGGAGGTGGACATGCACAAACCTGATCCATCCAGCCTCTGAGGAAGAAGGACACACCTTCGAAACGCGTCAGGCAATGAAGGATGGGATGGCTGTTATCCTGATCGTGTGGCAGGCGATGTTTTTACCTGATTAATGGCCTTGTGTCGAACGCTGGTTTTGAGTGCTGCTCATTGCAAGGGCAACCTGGAGCTTTCATATTTGGCGGCGGTCCAGCCGCCGAGCTTGCACCACCCGAGAAACAGGGGGCCACAGGTTCTGTATACACGGAACCAAGCTGTGGACTATCGGCATGGGATTTAGAACTGACACTGCCGCACGAGGCCCATCTGTGGGCTTGTAATTTTCATGGACAGTATGAAATGCGAACCACATCTCCCACAATGCTCCACTGTGTCATAGGACCAGCCCATCTGGGGGCGTGGAATTGCAGACATAAGGAGGAGGTGGACATGCACGAACCTGATCCATCCAGCCTCTGAGGAAGAAGGACACACCTTCGAAACGCGTCAGGCAATGAAGGATGGGATGGCTGTTATCCTGATCGTGTGGCAGGCGATGTTTTTACCTGATTAATGGCCTTGTGTCGAACGCTGGTTTTGAGTGCTGCTCATTGCAAGGGCAACCTGGAGCTTTCATATTTGGCGGCGGTCCAGCCGCCGAGCTTGCACCACCCCCGAGAAACAGGGGGCCACAGGTTCTGTATACACGGAACCAAGCTGTGGACTATCGGCATGGGATTTAGAACTGACACTGCCGCACGAGGCCCATCTGTGGGCTTGTAATTTTCATGGACAGTATGAAATGCGAACCACATCTCCCACAATGCTCCACTGTGTCATAGGACCAGCCCATCTGGGGCGTGGAATTGCAGACATAAGGAGGAGGTGGACATGCACGAACCTGATCCATCCAGCCTCTGAGGAAGAAGGACACACCTTCGAAACGCGTCAGGCAATGAAGGATGGGATGGCTGTTATCCTGATCGTGTGGCAGGCGATGTTTTTACCTGATTAAAGGCCTTGTGTCGAACGCTGGTTTTGAGTGCTGCTCATTGCAAGGAGCAACCTGGAGCTTTATATATATATATATATATACATATATATATATATATATATATATATATATATATACACACATACATCATATATATATATTCATACATCATATATATATGTCATATATATATATATGTCATATATTACCTACTGGCGGTCGCCAGTAGGTAGTTATAGTTAGGACCTAGTTTCCATAGGAAAAGCGTTTTTGTTTCCCCAATAACTTTGGCGCCGTTTGACGAATCTTCGCAAAATTTTCAAAACTAGTGATCAGGTCCGGTCAGCTCCTGTCTTGAAAGTTTTGGGGTGATTCACCAAGCGGGGCCGAGAAAAAAGGGGGGTCCCCATGTTATTTTCCATAGGATACTTTAGACACGGCTACAGCCCGAACTGCTGAACGGAATTACACCAAATTTGGCAAAAGGTAGCCCTTGGTTCAGAAAGAGTATTTTTGTTAAATGGTGTAAATCCGTTCAGTAGTTCCTGAGAAATTCAAAAAATAAAAGGTGGATAATCAATTTTCCATAGGAAACTTTAGCCAAGGCTACAGCCCGAACTGCTGAACGGAATTACACCAAATTTGGCAAAAGGTAGTGCTTGGTTCAGAAAGCGACCTTTTTTTAAATGGTGTAAATCCATTCAGTAGTTGCTGAGAAATTCAAAAAATAAAAGTTTCGATATCTAGGGACGCGGTGGATTCGCAAACCCTCCCGACCATGAGCTTCACTGTGATTGGCTGCCAACACTCCAAACCAGGAAGAGTTGGCAGCCATCTTGTGACTCGGTAGAACCAAGTCACAAGAAAACAGTAAAACTAAGTGAAAAATGAAGAAAAGGGGGCAGGGTAGAAACACCCTGACCCCCTAGGCCTGCTCAGGGGGTCCCACAAGGACCCCAAAGGCCCAAAAAAGCATTTTTTTAAAAAATAAATTGGTGGAATTCGCGTTGGGGCCGCGAATCCCGCCGAAATTTTTTAAAAAATGAAGCGTGGGCTCCCGCGCTTCATTTAAATGAGGCCCCCGGGTGGGCCAGGTCCCGGGGGCATTGCCCAAAAAATAATAGCGGGGGCCTAGGGGGCCCCCGCAGCCCCGGGGACCGCCACCTCCCCGGGGCTGTAAAAAAAAAAGCATGGGGGGGGTCCCAATCCCGGGGATCTATTTTTTATTTTTAAAAGATGTGTGGGGGGCTCGAGACCCCCACACGCCCCAGGACCACCACCTCCCGGGGCACTCTATATTTAAATTCGGGGTCCGTTACGGACCCCAGGCCCCGAGTACCACCACCTCCCTGGGGCATTTAAAATGAAGGGAGGGGGCGCGCGGCCCCCCTCCTGGAGCCCTCGATGGCCCTGGGGACCGCCACCCCCAGGGCCGGCTCCTGCAGTGTCCCGGGTGCCCACCCCGGGACACTGCTGTTTGCAATGACAGGGCGGGAGCCGTGCGGCTCCTGCCCTGTCATTACAAGCTCTGCTTTGCTTCATTGAAGCGAGAGCAGGAAACCTGCTCTCACTTCAATGAAGCAAAGCAGAATTACTTTCCACAAGGGAGCTGCATGTCAGCAGCTCCCCTTGTGGAAAAGCAATGCCGGCTCCTGCAGGAGGCGGGGAGCCGGCGGGACCGTGGGGGCATTGGGTCTCCCCCCAAGGTCCCCAACGGAGAGGCCAGGCCCCGGGGGATGGGGTCCTCGGGGCCAGGAGTGGCCCGGGAGGGGGTCCACGCGGCCCCCCTCCCCAATAAGTAATGTTTTTTGTTTTTTTTAAACACGCAAAGGCCGGCCTCGGGGGATGGGGTCCCCGGGGCCATAATTGGCCTTAGGAGGAGAGCCACGCGGCCCCCCTCCAAACATCAATAAAAACAAGCATTGGCATAGCCAATAGGTCTCGCCTTTGGGACCTTATAAGTGTTTAGTTAACCAGCACAATATCCTTGGTGCAACAACATCAACTGTTGCATAGCTAAACAGTTATAAGGTCCCAAAGGCGAGACCTATTGGCTATGCCAATGCTTGTTATTTATTGCAATGAAATGAGTCAGTTAACGGAATCTAGAGGATCAGGAACACTGAAATAGGAGAAGTGTCACCCTGCTGTCCTTCTTCCAATCAGCGTAGAGTAAATGCTAAAGAAGGTTTGATAGATGTACGGTTTGGAATGGAGCGATAAACATCATTTAGAATAGAGGATAAATTGACACTTAGCAACTAAAAATTATATCCGTGAGGAGGGTGAAGGAGTGCTTTGCCTATAAAAAGAAAGATATTAGTAATTACAATGGTGCAAAACAAAGGTTATATCAAAACATTTACTTTAACAGAATTATGTGATTCTGCGGCTACAGCGTTTTCCGCATCATTATGAATTTGCAGCATTTGCCACATAAGCCATCACCTGTCGCATAATGTGCAGATTAAAAAAAAAAATTGTTTCTAGTTCAAATGGATCCAAAATTACTAAAATCACGGCGACACATGTTGCCGAGTAGCAGAAGGCCCTATGCAAAGGTTGATTAGTCATGTTCAATTTGAATATTGCTGTATTTTGATAATAAGCTGGTAATAATTAACTGAAAATTTTGGGCCAAACAGTGTTAACATGTGAAAACATGACATAATTATGAAATAACACCATCACAAAATGTGCCGCATTACGGTACATAAGTGCCCTTTCCGTGCCGCACAATTTAGTCAACCCAGCTGCGCACTCAGGACCTCACCTCTAGCATAATTCCAGTGGTCCTACATAAAGTTATTAGCAAGAATTTCTGCAGCATTCTCAGTGGCCGCCTGACATTGATGGTGCACATTATGAGTACTTGTAAAATAGAATTTAATAAAGAAGTCCAGATCTTTTAAAAGGAGTTAAAAAGCGCATACATACCAATTCACCCAAAAACTAAGTTTGCTTTGAGCAGATGGAATGTTTGACCTCAAGGTGAGAGGTTCAAAGTCAGCGGGTACACTCAGCCTTTCGTCTTCCTGAGGTCGATAAAATGAGTACCCTTGAGTAAGGTAACAATCAAAACTTGGTATTCAGCGCCAAGATACCCTTCCAGGGCAGCATTCACTTCACATATACTTTGTGTTGTGATGTAAGACACGTTGTATGAATGAAAGTAGTGAAGAAAGCAGACCTTCACTTCCAAAGGTGGAAACCCCACGCCTGGTAACAGATTGTAAAATGTCTGTGTCCTGTGATTAACACGCATCTGTGACCTCTCCGGATGGCATCTCTATCAAGCGTGCCAATGTCTCACATTTCTAGCGGCAGTACGGTTGGACGGCACGAGCATTTATGCCAATGTAAAGACTCAATTTCGAACATGTTCGTTCACGCCAGGTTTATAAAAGCACATTGACGAGGAAAGCTCTAAGTGCCAGAGCCATGAAGCTCACGAAACCAAACTTAAGGCGGGAAACATCGCACACTGCTCATAAGATGCTGAGCATTAAAGACGTAAAATACCGTCGAACAGAACGCTTCCATTCATCGTGCGGCTGTGATCTCACGAGAACGGGTTAAGAGCATCTGAAAATGAAACTACCCAAAAAGTTCAAGTCCTTGCTCTATGTGGAACAACCGTTAAAGCGAGTTTGAGAGCTGCTCAGTTTAGAATGGAGCGAATATCAGCATAGGGATCGAGGGTAAAATGGCATTTAGGAACAAAACTGTACACGGACAGGACGGACATCCTCAGCACTGAAAGTCGAGTTGTCAAGGTTGAAAGACGCGCTAAATGCTCGGGAAATAAAAAACGTCACTTTCACTATGAAGTTAATGTGGTACCTGCGCCTGGAGGTTTGCAGACAGATGGCTGAAATGAAACAGCCTAGCAACAGGAGTTAAAGAAATACAGTGGAGGCCAGCAGAGTGACGCGATCTGTGGTGGGGGAGGGAATTGAAGCGCAAGCAAGGCGGAGAGAGGCACGCAAGGCTTAATGAGCCTTGACAGAAACCCACATGGCGGCTGCGCGCGTGCACGCTCGCGTGAACGCAAGCTTGAGGCCAGCAAAAGCCTCTGGTAGCACTTTCTAAAAGCCACTCACTAAATTTCTCGCAGAGCAGCGCATGCGCTGGCTCAGCGAGACCTAAAAATGAATAAAATTCTGGCCATGCCCTGGGGGATTGGGTCCCCGGGGCCAAAAATGGCCTCAGGAGGGGGGCCCCCTTCCCGATTTTTTTTTTTTTTTTATGAAAAAGGGGTCAGACCCTGGGGGAGGGGGTCCCCAGGGCCCCAAAAATGAGAAAAGAAGGGGGGCCACACAGCCCCCCTTCTGAAAAAAGAAAAAAGAAAAAAAAGCCGGCATCGCGCCGAGGCCCCGCCCCCTTCCTGCAGCACTCTGCAAATGCGCCCCCCATGCGCGTTGTAAGTTGGGGAATTAATTCCCCTTGAATACTGGGGGTCCCTGGGGGCCAACTAGCCCACCAGGTACCTCCGGTATGCGCCACAGGGCTGCGTTGCAGAGAGGTGGTTTGAGGCCACGCCCCTTTACACCGCTCTGCAACGCAGCTCTGTGGCGCTTACTGGAGGTACCTGGTGGGCTAGTTGGCCCCAGGGACCCTCAGGATTCAAGGGGACTTAATCTTCCAAGTTACAACGCGCCAGGGGCAGCGTTTGCACAGTGGTGCAGGGAGGGGCGAGGCCTGATATGGCAAGTGTGCAAACGCGCCCCTGGCGCGTTGTAACTTGGGGATTAAGTCCCCTTCAATCCTGAGGGTCTCTGGGGCCAACTAGCCCACCAGGTACCTCCAGTAAGCGCCACAGAGCTGCGTTGCAGAGAGGTGTAAAAAGGGCGTGGCCTCGGACCACCTCTCTGCAACGCAGCCTTGTGGCGCTTACTGGAGGTACCTGGTGGGCTGGAGCCTCAGGGACCCTCAGGACCAAGGAATTAATCACCCAATTTACAACGCGCCAGGGGCGCGTTGCACAATGGTGCAGGGAGGGGGCGGGGCCTAACAAAACAAGTGTGCAAATGTGCCCCTGGCGCATTGTAAATTGGGGGATTAAGTCGCGTTCAATTCTGAGGGTCTCTAAGGGCCAACTAGCCCACCAGGTACCTCCAGTAAGTGCCACAGAGCTGCGTTGCAGAGAGGTGGTCCGAGGCCACGCCCCTTTTTACACCACTAATATAACCTTTGATACACCCACTCTAAAATACAGACTACCATTTGCGAAACCATAGACACACCAATACCAGTTACTACATACGCACTCACTGATTCCTAGGTCTACACACACACATCCACTCATTCACCCATACAGTCACTCATACATGCAGTCTACCATCAATACGGCACTATCATATGCAGTCACATATCTATACAGACACTCATACACCGTCACTCATCCATATAGTTACTCACACACCTAGTCAGTCATGCAAAGAATCAATCACACTTCCATTTACTCACCTATAGTTATACACACACCACATCACTTATTCAAACAGAAACAAACGCATACTTACTCTCTTATACAATCACTGATACATGTACACACTCATCCATACAGCCACTCTCACAATCACTGACTCTCACGTATAGTCATTTATATACTCCAACTCTCCCATGCATTCAGTAAGACACATGTAATCACTCACTTAAACAGTCAGTCACGCACCTACTAAATCCTTCATCCAGACACTTATACACCCACTCATTCTTATATACACCTTGGCATATATATAATACATATTTAAACTTTAAAGAAACACACAGTCACGTGGATGATGTCATCAGTGATGTCATCAGTGATGTCATTTGAGATGTCATCAGTGATGTCATCAGTGATGTCACTGACCATGTCATGAATGATGTAATATGTGACGTCATCAGCAGTGCATTGCGGGGGCGCGAGTTATAGTTAGCTGAACTAACTATAACGGTGGAATTTCTCTGGTTTTGTACGAGTGAAATCTCCAACCAACTATAACGTCCCTGAAACCTATGGTTTTTTCAGTGAATATATATATATGTCATATTATCTACTGGCGGTCGCCAGTAGATAGTTATAGTTAGGACCTATTTTCCATAGGAAATCCGCAACATTCTATTTGAAATAACTTTGGCGCCGGTTGACGAATCTTCGCGAAATTTTCAAACTTTGTCGCCCGCTCCGGTCCGCTCCTATCCTGAAAGTTTCAGGGTGATTCGTCAAGCGGGGGCCGAGAAAAAAGGGGGGTCCCAAAACGTGTTTTCCCCATGCAATCTCCATAGGAAACTTTAGACACGGCTACAGCCCGAACTGCTGAACGGAATTACACCAAATTTGGCAAAGAGGTAGTTCTTGGTTCAGAAAGAACACTTTTTGTTAAATGGTGTAAATCCGTTCAGTAGTTGCTGAGAAAATCAAAAGTAAAAACACATATATATCTATGGCCGCGGAGGATCCGCGCACCCTCCCGATCACGAGCTGTATGCTAATTGGCTGTCAACACTTCAAACCAGGACGTGTTGGCAGCCATCTTGTGCCTCGGTAGAACAGAGGCACAAGAAAAGAGAAAACAGACGCAAAAAACGCAAAAAGGGGGCAGGGTAGAAACACCCTGACCCCCTAGGCCTGCTCAGGGGGTCCTACAAGGACCCCCAGGGAAAAAAAAAAAATTAAAAAAAATTTAAAATCGGCAAAAACGCGCTGGGTGCGCGGATCTAGCCGATAAAAAAAAAAATCGAAGCGCGGTCTCCCGCGCTTCGATGCTGTTTGGCCCCCGGGTGGCCCAAGTCCCGGGGGCATGCAGGGTTTTTTATATTTATGTGTGGGAAGCCCCGGGGACCGCCACCCCACGGGGCTTTAAAAAAATAATGGTGCAGGAGGGCTCTCGGCCCTCCCGCAGCCCCGGGGACCGCCACCCCGGGGCTTCTTTTTAAAAAAATAAACTAACATGTGTGGGGGCTCGAGCCCCCACACGCCCGAGACCGCCACCTCCCGGGGTTCTAACATGTAAATTAGGGGTCCGTTAAGGACCCCTAGCCCCGAGGGGACCACCACCTCTCCGGGGCTGTGCATTGGTTGGGAGGGGCCGCGCAGCCCCCTCCTGGAGCCCTTGATGGCCCTGGGGACCACCACCCCCAGGGCCGGCTCCTGCAGTGTCCCGGGGTGCCTACCCCGGGACACTGTAGTTTGCTATGACAGGACGGGAGCCTCGCAGCTCCAGTCATGCAAATAATTAATCACACTGCCATTTACTAACCTATACAGTTATACACACACCAGCTCACTTACTCATACAAATACTAGCACATTCTTACGCTCTTATACAATCACTGATACAAGTACACACTCATCCATACAGCCACTCTCACAATCACACACTCTCACTTATAGCCATTTATATACTCCAACACACATATATACTGCCTTTAACATATGTAGTTACTCACACATGTACCACTGAGATATACATTCACTAACTAACACACCCATACACACTCTCACCCACCCATACAGTCCATCACAGATGCACTCTTGAAACCATGCACCCAGTGAATCACCCACTCACACATCTATGCACAGAGTCACACACACCCCACCCACAAACACTCAGGCACCCATACAGATATAACCAATCAATAACCCATGTAGACACTCATGTAGCTATTCAGAAAGCCATGCAGCCGCTTACACACCAACAGACAGACGGATACAGACATTCACACAGTTTAGTCACTAACCCATGCATTCAGTAAGATACGTTTAATCACTAACTTATGGAGTTAGTCACGCACCTACTAAATCATCCATTCAGACAATTATACACCCACTCATTCTTCAATATGCCTTTCCCTATATATATTAAACATATTTAAACTTTACAGAAACACACAGTCACTGGATGATGTCATCAGTGATGTCATTTGAGATGTCATCAGTGATGTCATCAGTGATGTCACTGACCATGTCATGAGTGATGTAATATGTGAGTCATCAGCAGTGCATTGCGGGGGCGCGAGTTATAGTTAGCTGAACTAACTATAATGGGGAATTTCACAGGTTTTGTACGAGTGCAATGTCCAACTAACTATAACTGTCCCTAAAACCTATGGTTTTTTCAGTGAATATATATATATATATATATAATATATATATATACACACACACACACACGCACATATAAACAATATGAAATGTTCACAATATGTTAGCGGATAGCGGGATATCACTTACTATACTATACTATACTACTTTATTGGAAAAGATACCATACCACCGCCTGACCCATTGCTGCATTGCTGTGGCCTGTGGAATCCAAGCAGTAATTATGCATAAAAGTGTGTGTATTTTTCCAGGTCACTGCTCTGCAGATATCTTGGATAGACACTAAAGCAAACAACGCTGTTGAAGTCGATATACTTCTGGTAGAATGAGCTCACACTTTATTTTGTAATGGTGTGCCAGCTTTTTGATGACAAAAATTGTATGGCATTAGTTATCCATCTTGCTATGCTTTGCTTAGAGAGCGAATAACCTTTTCTGACCACTGACTGGATTTGCCGGATTGTTTTGTCTTGTCAAGGTAAAACTTTAGTCATCTTTTGACATCCAAGGAATGCAAAGTCGTTTCTGCAACTTTCTTGGGATCTGGGAAGAATGTCTTTAGAACGATTGGTTCATTTAAATGAAAGTCTAATGGAACTTTCGTAATGAATTTTGGATTTGTTCGCAGAATCACTCTATCGTTCCTGAACTGTGGAAAGGGTTCCTGAATGGTGAATGCCTGTATTTTCACCCACACGTCTTGCTAATGTTAGTGCCAGCAAGAGAGCCACTTTCCAAGAAAGAAATGTAATGTCTGCTTTATTCATAGGCTCAAATGGGTTTTTCATTAGCTGAGAAAGCACAGTATTTAGGGCCAGATGTACGACAGTTTTTTGCAGTCGCAAATGGGAAAACGGCCCGTTTGCGACCGCAAAACTGGTCTGCTCCATGTACAAACCCTATTTTACGAGTCGGTAACCTATTACTGCCTCGTAAAATAGGGTTTGCGACTCGCTATTAGGAAGGGGCGTGCCAAGGGCATCCCTTCCTAATAGTGACTCGCCCTTCAATGTATGATTGTTTTGTGACCGCAATTGCAGTCGCAAAACACTCGCAGTTTACCACCTACTTCAAGTAGGTGGTAATCCACTCGCAAACGGGAATGGATGCGAAAATATTTTTTTAAGAGCAGGCAGTGGTCCCACGGACCACTGCCAACTCTTAAAAATGAAACAGAAACGTTTCATTTTTCTTTTTTTATTGTATCCTGTTTTCCTTTAAGGAAAACGAGCTGCATTAAAAAAAAAAAAAAAAACCTGCTTTATTTAAAAAGCAGCACAGATATGGTGATCTGCTGACCCCAGCAGGCCACCATCCCTGGGAGTGCTAGCCATTCCCAATGGGGTCGCAAATTGCACCTGCCTCATGAATATTAATGAAGCATGCAATTTGCGACCCCATTAGGAATCACAAACAGTGTCTGAGACACTGTTGTAAATTACATTTTGCGACTCGCAAATTACAAGTCACAAAATTACGCAATTTGCAAATTGTAAGGGTCGTACATCTGGCCACAAATTACCAGAGCAGGGGAGGACATCTCACTGGCAGGTAGACTCTAAACTGTCCTTTGAGAAATTGCTTGGTGAGCATGCTAGATCATAACAATGGTAAAGTCGATGATCGTCTGAAGCGGGATATGGCCGCTCAGTGAATCTTAAAGGAAGCATGAGCAAGACCTGACTGTGCCAGATGTAGCAAGTAAGGAAGGATTTCTTCCTGTGAAGATGAGAGTGGGTGCACGCTTGACCATTGACATCAGATGCAGAATCCCTTCCATTTGAGACTATAAGTCTTGTTTGTACTATCTGCCCTAGCTTTGACTAGAATATCTCTGCATTCTCCTGGGATATTAAGATGTGCAAATTCATTGAATTCAGGAGCCAAGCTGACAAGTGTAAGGATTTCGGATCCAGGATGCAGTACTTGGCCTTGTTTTATCATCATCAGAGAAGTGGTTGCAGTTGGATCTAGTGTCTCTCTGAAAGGAGAAGTAACTCTGTAATTCAATGTTGCCTTGGCTATCGCGGAGCTTTAAGAATGATCCTGCAGGGCTCTGCCTTCATCTTCTTGAGAATCCTTGCGAGGAGAGCAGTCAGAGGAAAAGCGTATGCAAAGATTATGGACCATGCAATTGAAAACGCATTCTCCCACAACCCTAGTTGTGGATACCAGCTTGCGTAGAACCGGCACTTCTGATTCTGTGAGGTTGCGAACAGGTCCAGATTCGGCTTGCCCCATTGGTGGAAAATTACCTCCAGGACTTCCTGATTTATTTCCCACCCATGGCAGGTGCTTCCCATTCTGCTCAGTGTGTCTGCGATGACATTTTGCTTCGACGACACATATTCCGCTTTCAGATTCAGCTGGTGACTGATCGACCACTTCTGTATCTTTTGCGCCTCTTGCGTCCCTTTGCTTGTTGATATAATGCATGGTTGTGGTGTTGTCTGTGCGGATGAGCACTGTGGACGTTTGTATTCTGGGAAGGAAGGCTTGAAAGGCTAGGTGTACTGCCTTGAGTTCCAGCATGTTTATATGTAGAAGTAACTGCGATGGTTTCCATTTGACACTCACTTGCAAATCTTGGAGATGAGCTCCCCAACCCTCCCAGAAAGCGTCTGTTGTGATGACCAATAGGGAAACTTGGGCTATGAATGTTAAGCCTGTCGAGAGATTCGCCTCTCGGTTCCACCAGGAAACAGCTGTGCGGATTTCCGAGGTGACATGGATGATATTGTCGAAAGAGCCGTGTGTTTGGATTCATAGAATGTTTCGATATTGCAGGGTATCCAGCGACTTAGCTGTATCAGTATCCGTCTTAATGGACTGGAGGGTGTTGTCAATGTGTTTCCCAAAGAGGGCTCATATGGGAGACCTAGAATGTTGCTATAAACCTCCAGTCTGAAGGAAGTGACTGTCAGCCACCCTTGTCTTCATAGAACTGCTGCTCCCGCCATCTGTCTGAAACCTGTGGATGCATTGTCCATGGCACAGTCGAATATTTCAGAGGAGGCACGCTCCCCTTCTTGGAGGATTTGCTTGCTTCACCTTTGGCATCCTCTTGAAGACGGTCAAGATATGGTGCAATAATCACATTTGGCGGTCATACCTTTCGAGTACTGCCAACGAGTTTGCTTCTCTAACTGTGTGTGTCGATATCGAGGAGAAGCGCATCCCGATCTTATCGAGGTGCCTACCTTCCTAATCTGGAGGAGCCGAGATTGGAGCAGACAGATTCTTGGAACGGCGCTAGGCCGCTTGGGTGACTACAGAGTCGGGTTTTGGGTGTCCAATGAGGCAGGCTGGAAAATCTTCTGGGGCCTTATATGTGTTGTCCGGGTGTGGCAAGACTGCAGCCACTGTGGCCGGGTTCTTCATTGTCTTTAAAGTTCCTCTCAGATGTAGTCTACGATAGGGCTAGCTCTAACGCTCTTACGGAAAGGTTCCTTAAAGTTGTATAAGAAGAAGACATCTTGCTTTGTGGTCACTAGAAAGTCAAATCTTTTTTCTGCTCTCTCTAGGGGATTATGGAAACCTCCTTTGTCTTCAGGGGGTGAATCTGTAGGTGGTGGTGTTGGGTATGATGGAGTCGGAATGAGGCAATCATTCCACTCAGTGTGGATATCTCAAAGTTCCCCAACTTCACTGCCACATCTGAGGATGAGGTGTCATGAACAGGTACTGTTATTAACTGTGGAGTATGCCTTACGAAGGCGACTGTTGGGTTGTGCCATGGAGTTTGTGGTATATGCTGTCCACTAATTAAAGTGGGCACCTTGCACCAGTCCAAAGACCCTTATGATGTATGAGGTCAAAGATAACCTTTAGAAAGCTATCCTAGTGGTAGCTGTGGAGAGCAGCCTTCAGGCTTAATCTTGAAGGAATGTAAAGCAGTTTGTTTTACCAGAACATCACCTCCTATATTGACTAAATGAAAGGAGAACCACACAGTAGTTATATAAAAATATGTATTAATTAATATAACACTCTCTAGTATCCTCTACACGAGGATAGAACACAAAGCACACAATACGAGATCAATAGAACAGTTGTAAGTAGCACAATACACAGTGGGCTCCGGGGGGAGACCAAACCATATACTAAAATAGTGGTATAACAATCACGACTTGAGTCAAGACAAGGTCTAGAGCACGTAGAATCGCTGGGACCCCAAGGAACTACCCAAGGTGAGTAGATAGGGACCCCACGGAGGACGGGTGCAGTGTACTAACACGACAGCGGGCTCCGTACAATTCTATGGGGAAGTTGCGGTTGCAATTTTAAAGTTTAAGGACCCTTCTAGGAGGACCTTGAGCAAACCCTTTGGAACTTAAGAGGTTGGAGAGCCACCCCACTTGTGGATACCGTACTACCCGAGTTACCTATCCCAAAGGAGCCGGGTGCATAGGTCTGGAGTGGTGTCGGAAACCGCCGTCGTTCTCAATGGAGGGCTGTGAAGTACTGCTGCCGTGAAGGTGAAAAGGGTCCGGTGGAATCCAAGCCTGGATTCTGGAATGAAAGAACCTGAAAGCAGAGGGGACAGAGTCTGGGTCACTTCAGAGTGACCATGGGCTCGGTAGACGAATGCCCACCGATGTCTGGTGCTTCAGGTGTGAAGAAGGGATGCTTGACTCTGCAGCCACGAGGACCAGGAGACGTCGATGACAACCAGGAGCCGGAGGTGAGCTGTTCCATGAAGGATGTCGAGTGCTGAGGGGTCGGTGTCCGGCTGAAGCTCCAACAAGCCTTGGCAAAAGCAACCCACGCAGGAAGGTCAAGCAGGTTACCGTATGGACCAGCAAGGTCCAGGGGACTCACCAAGCAATGGGGAGTCAGGGCACATCTGGAGCAACCAGGAAAGCCCAACAGAAATCAAGATGACCCTCAGGAGGACCCACAGGCTGAATGACCAGGAGTCGCGAGGGGACCACGAGCCAGATTGCAAAGTGCCAGCCCACGGAGCACTCGGTGCGAGGAGGCCGGGGTTCTTTGGTGCAAATACTGTTCAGGGTCAGGACTACTCGGAGTCCAATGCACAAGCTCGGGAATCGCCAACAAGCATATGCACTTGCAAATGGACGCGGTGCACAGGGGTTCGGGTTATGCAGTCCCCACGAGGGATACGGGCCTCAAACTTGCTGAGAGGTCAGATCGACCTCAGGGACCTTCGAAAACCCACCTCCTGTGTTGCTGAAATCTTGGGAGTCCACAGGAGCTCAGGAGCAGCAGACCGGTCAGTTGCGTTATGGTGCCTGCAAATGCAGGGGAGTGACTCCTTCACTCCAAGGGAGATTCTTCAGTTGTCCTTAGTGCACCACAGGTCCTGCATGGAACCTGTATGGAGCAAGGGCACAGACAAAGCTTTGGACGGAGAGGGAGACGAAGTCGGGCCCAGTCGAAGTCCAGCGAAGTCCAGAGTGTCCAGACGGTTGAAGGTCAGTGGTTTCTTCTTGTAGATTCTTGTCCACGTAAAATCTAAAGTCTTACAGCCAGATAAACCCTTTTGTACCCACTGGAAGGGGTTGGACAGATTCGGGGGACCCTCCTAGGGGAGGGTCAGGACAGTGGGGTGGTTACACCCATGTCCTTTGTCCAGTTTCGCGCCAGAGCAGGAGCCAATGGCTCCCAGAACTGGTTTGAGCTGGACTATGCACAGGGACACCAAATGTGCCCCCAGTGCAGACTTTAAGGCACTCTCAGAGTGCACCCACCCAGCCCCAATACACTAAATCCTGTCTGGGAGGTGGTCGCACCTCCCTGTGACAGGATGCCTATTGTGCTGCCTTCCTCTGCTCGAGCTTGGCTCAGCAGCAGGAGGGCAGAAATGTGTCTCTGGTCGGCAGCATCCATTTTGTGCTGACCGGGTCGAGAAGGCTGGCACCGGATAGACCAGTGACCCGACGAAGCTCACTTCAGAAGGGTGGAATCATACCTTCCACACCGGTTACCGGTGTGAAGGTATGATTCCAAGGTGTTTGATACCAAACACGATATGTTTCTATGCAGCCGGTTTCAAGATAGCATTTACCGCGAGGTTATAATGCACCTCTACCTATATGTCCGGCTGAGTCACAGACAACCCGGGAGAATGGTCTCCGAAGGCTGCAGAAAGGCTCTGCTCATGCAGGGGCACCCTCTCACTAAAAACCCAGCACCCTGCTTTCAGGATTGATAAGGCCTGCTATAGGGGTGACTTATAAGTTTTAAGTGTAGTGACCTATAGATATAATGAACCTATATCTAAAGTAAGTGGTGCAAGCACCATCTTACACAGGTTGCAGTAGCAGACCTGTAGTTCCATTTTGCATGGCCTCTGATGGGTGGCATAATACATGCTTCAGCCCATGGGAGGCCTCTGGGGTACCTATGCCCTGGGTACATGGGTACCATATACTAGGGACTGATAAGGGTACCCCAGTATCCAATCTAGAGTGTACCAAAGTACATGCATGACACTTTAAGGGAGAAAGCAGATAGACTGGGGTCCTGATTAGCAGGAACCCAGTCAGACTAGTCAAAAACAGTGCAACATCAAGCAGAAAGTGGGGTAACCATAAGAAGCAGATCCTACTTTCCTACACAACCCCCCCCCCCCAAACGAAAGGACATGAGACTAACCTGGACCAGTTGAGTCTTCATTTTCTAAGTGGAAATATCTGGAGAGTCCATCTGCATTGGGATGGTTACTCCCAGGTCTATGTTTCACTGTATAGTCCATCCCCTGTAGGGAAATGGACCACATCAAAAGTTTGGGGTTTTCACCCTTCATCTGTTTTAGCCATAAGAGGGGCTTATGGTCTGTCTGAACAATGAAGTGAGTGCCAAACAAGTATGGCCTCAGCTTCTTCAGAGCCCAAACCACAGCAAAGGCTTCCCTCTCAATAGCTGACCAACGTTTCTCCCTGGGGGTCAGCCTTCTGCTTATAAAAGCTACTGGCAGATCCTGACCCTCTTCATTCAGCTGTGATAACACAGCCCCTACCCCCAACTCAGATGCATCAGTTTGAACAATGAATTGTTTGGAATAGTCAGGACTTTGCAGAATGGGAGCAGTGCACATGGCTTGCTTCGGGTCATCAAATGCCTTTTGACAGCTAACTGTCCACTGAACTTTCTTAGGCATTTTCTTAGAGGTCAGATCATTCAAGGGGGTCACTATAGATCCATATCCCTTGATAAACCTCCTGTAATACCCAGTCAGGCCCAAGAAAGCTCTCGCCTGAGTCTGGGTAGTTGGAGCAACCCAGTCCATGATGGTCTGGATTTTGCTCTGCATTGGCTGAACCTGGTCTCCACCCACAAGGTGGCCCAGGTACACAAACTTACTCTGTCCTATCTGGCACTTTGTGGCCTTGATAGTGAGGCCTGCCTTTTGCAGGGCCTCCAGAACATTTCTCAGGTGGATCAGGTGATCCTCCCAGGTGGAACTAAAGACAGCAATATCATCTAGATAAGCTGCACTGTAGTCTTCCAGGCCTGTGAGAACTTTATTCACCAACCTTTGAAATGTGGCAGGTGCATTCTTCAAGCCAATGGGCATCACAATAAATTGATAATGCCCAATAGGGGTTGAAAATGCTGTCTTGGATTTGGCATCCTCAGCTAGTCTGATTTGCCAATAACCATCAGTGAGGTCAAATGTACTCAAGAACTTGGGTGAGGCCAAACTATCAATAAGTTCATCTGCCCTAGGAATAGGGTGAGCATCAGTCCTAGTGACTGCATTGAGCCCCCTGTAGTCCACACAAAACCTCATTTCTCTTTTACCACCCTGGGTATGAGGTCTAGGTACCAGGACCACTGGACTAGCCCAAGGGCTATCTGAGGGTTCAATCACTCCCAATTCCAGCATCTTTTGGACCTCAGTCCTGATGCAGTCCCCGAATGGTCAGGTTGCCTGTAAAGCTTATTTTTAACAGGCAGACTTTCACCTGTGTCCACTTCATGGGTACACCAGGTGGTCTGACTAGGAGTCAGGGAAAACATATGTCTGTACTGATTGAGGACCTTCCTGCAATCAGTCTGTTGCTGCTCAGTGAGGCTGCCTGCCAAGGCTACACCATCAACTGAGCCATCATCAGGGTTCTATGAGATGAGGTCAGGGAGTGGGTCACTCTCTTCTTCCTGTCCCTCATCAGTAGCCATGAGCAAGCCCATCTCTGCCCTGTCAACATATGGCTTGAGCCTGTTCACATGGAGCACCCTGTGGGGGTTCCTGGGAGTTCCAAGGTCCACCAGGTAGGTAACCTCTCCCTTTTGCTCAAGAATGGTATGGGGTCCACTCCATTTGTTCTGGAGAGCTGCTGGGGCCACAGGCTCCAACACCCATACCTTCTGTCCTGGCTGGCAGACAGTCAGTACAGCCTTTTGGCCATGCCAAGCTTTCTGTCATTCTTGGCTATCCTCAAGGTTTTTACTTGCCTTCTTCATATAGTCAGCAATCCTGGAGCAGAGACCAAGTACATAGTCCACTATGTCTTTTTTAGGTGGTTTGAGAGATAACTCCCAACCCTCCTTCACTAAACACAAGGGACTCCTAACTGGATGTCCAAACAGAAGTTCAAAAGGGCTGTAGCCAACCCCCTTCTGAGGAACCTCTCTGTAGGCAAAGAGAAGGCAGGGCAACAGGACATCCCATTTTCGCCTAAGCTTTTCTGGGAGGCCCATGAGCATGCCCTTCAGGGTTTTGTTGAACCTTTCAACTAACCCATTGCATTGTGGGTGATAGGGTGTGGTAAATTTGTAATTTACTCCACACTCCTTCCACATAGCAGTGATATAACTTGACATGATGTTTGCACCTCTGTCAGTTATGACCTCCTTAGGGAAACCCTCTGTGGAAAAAATTCCCAGGAGGGCCCTGGTCACCACAGGAGCTGTGGAGGTTCTAAGGGGTATTGCTTCTGGGTACCTAGTGGCATGGTCCACCACCACTAGAATATATCTGTGCCCAGATGCAGTTGGAGGGTCCATGGGACCAATTATGTAAATCCCAACCCTCTCAAAGGGAACCCCCACCACAGGTAGTGGTATCAGGGGGGCCTTTGTGGTACCACCAGCCTTAACACTGGCTTGACAGGTGGTACAGGAGCGACAAAACTCCTTTGTGTCCTCTGACATATGAGGCCAGTGAAAGTGAGGGAGAAGCCTGTCCCAAGTCTTACTTTGGCCTAATTGTCCTGCCAAAGGGATATCATGTGCCAGTGTCAGTAGGAAACCCCTAAACTTCAGAGGTATGACCAACCTCCTGGTAGCACCAGGCTTGGGGTCTCTACCCCCTGAGTGAAGGACCCTTAATCCCAGTAGATCCTGTGGGACCCACCGGCACTCCCAGCAGCCTCAGCAGCAGCTTGCTGTCTGAGGGGTTCAAGAGAGGGGCAGCGGTGCTGCTCCTGACTCACATCTGCCCTGGAAGGGCCCCCTGTCCCCAAGAACTCAACCTGATCAGGTTCAAGTTCCTCTCAGACAGTTTCTTCACAGGGACTGGGATCAACTTCCTCAGGAGACTGATACTCACTCTGAGTCTGGGAGGAAGACACTGCCTTACCCCTACTGCTCCTTCTCTTGGAAGGCACCTGGTCAACTTTTCCAGGATCCAGGGCCTGTTCAGTTGAAGACAGTTTGGCCTGTGACCTAGTCACAGCAAACACATCTGCAGAGATGCCCAACATTGCTGCATGTGCCCTGAATTCCACTTCAGCCCAGGCTGAAGTTTCCAAATCATTGCCCACAAAGCATTCCACAGGGAGGTCTGAGCTAACCACAACCTTCTTAGGGCCAGTTACCCCTCCCCAGCTGAAATTAACAACTGCCAAGGAATGGTCTGTCCTGACATTGTTAGCATTGGTCACTTGGTACATTTCACCAAGTATGATCTGGTTAGGGTCCACAAGATCTTTTGTCACCATTGTGACACTTGCTCCTGTGTCCCTATATGCCATGGCCTCCTTACCATTGATGGAAGGCTGTTGTCTGTATTTGCCCAGATTACTGGGGCTCACAAATAAGGAAGCAACATCTATGCCTCCATCATAGACAAGAACAGCCTGAGCTGGAGTTCTGACTAGGCCAGAACCCACCTCAGATCCCAGGGTTAACCCTACTATACCCTTGTTCCCTGTACCACCACTGTGAGCTGAACTAGGGGGAACAGTTGCCCTTAGGGGCAGTAGTGGTGGTTGGAGGATCCTTGGCCCTTGAACAATTGGCATCTCTTGTCCAATGGGTTTTCTCCTTACACAGGAAGCACCAAGGTTTCTTTCTGCCTTTACCTTTGTTAGACTGTGACTCCCCCCCCCCCCCAGATGCAGGTTTTTGGGGCCCTGATGAAGACTTCTGGTCTTTACCCTTCTCCCCACCCTTATCTGCAGGTTTAGCATCTTGCTTCTTCTGGTCACCACCTGTGGTCTGGTTTTTCTGCTTCACCCTGGTTCTGACCCGCCTATCTGCCTTCTTTCACAATTCTCGGGGAGAAGTCAGATCAGAGTCAAACAAGTACTGATGCAACAACTGATTTTGGCAATTATTAAGGATCTGCTCCCTCATAATCAAATTGTACAATCCCTTGAAACCATTCACTTTGCTGCCAAGTAACCAGCCTTCCAGAGCCTTTGTAGCACAATCTACAAAGTCTACCCAGTCTTGTGTCTGTGTCTTCTGGGTGTCTCTGAACTTAATCCTGTACTGTTCAGTGGTTAAGCCAAACCCATCAATGAGAGCACTCTTCAGGACTGAATAGTTGTCAGCACCCTCTTCTCTAAAAGTGAGGAGCTTATCTCTACCAAAGGAAAGGAGAGCCACAAGCTAGCTTCCCACTGCTTTTGAGGGACCCTCTGCACTCTACAGGTCCTCTCTAAAGCAGTTATCCATTTGTGGATGTCATCCCCACCATGGTAGGGAGGGACTATCTTGCTCAGGTTCCTATGGTCATAAGTATACTCCTTAACCCTATGGACACTGTTGCTGCCACCATGGGACTCTAGTCCCAATTTCTTTCTAGCCTTCTGGAGTTCTAAGGATTCCTTATCTAGTGCCAATTGCTCTTGCCTGAGCCTAAGCTTGACTTTCTCAAGCTCTAGAAATTGACACTGTCTATCATTAGAGCTATCTCTCTTATGAGATATGGAGGTCCCTACAGAATGTACTGAATGGCCAGATTCTGCAGAGGGAGATCTAGATCTCCTTGGTAAATTATGCACTCTTCCAGGAGGAGTAAAGTGAGGGCCACTGGGGTCTTCTCCACCCTCTTCCTGAAGATCTAGGTTGTCCAGGTAGGAATCATATTGGTCCTCCTGGCCAGGGTTTGAGTCTAGGTCATAAAAGGTGTCACCTCCTGACCTGTCTTCATTCCCTGCCCCACCCACTCTTTCTACCTCATCTGACCCTGGGGTCTTTCTAAGGTCATCTAAACGTTGGCATTTCTCCCTGTCTACAGCTTCCTAGAAACACACATGGCTTTCAATTTCTGAAATGTAAGACCATTGTACCTAGAAGGCAGAGAGCCACTGGCTTCTCCTTTAGAAGACATAACTAGTGAGGTGTGGTGTATGCACCTACCTACCCTAGTGGGAACTAAACTCTCTTAGGTTAGAGAAAGGGTGTGCTAGACCCTTAACTTACCCCACCCTAAGTTCAGTAGAACTTAATTATTCTAATCTTTAAGTATTATATGTGCCTGAATACTTTAGTGGTTTTTAGTTAATCAATACAAAGAGATTTATCGGGTAAAACAATGCAGGCTTGAATCCCAACCGCTGCACATCAATGTGAGAAGTTGGCCTGGTATATGCTGTCCACTAATTAAAGTGGGCACCTTGCACCAGTCCAAACGACCCTTATGATGTATGAGGTCAAAGATAACCTTTAGAAAGCTATCCTAGTGGTAGCTGTGGAGAGCAGCCTTCAGGCTTAATCTTGAAGGAATGTAAAGCAGCTTGTTTTACCAGAACATCAACTCCTATGTTGACTAAATGAAAGGAGAACCACACAGTAGTTATATAAAAATATGTATTTATTAATATAACACTCTCTAGTCTCCTCTACACGTGGCTATAACACAAAGCACACAATACGAGATCAATAGAACAGTTGTAAGTAGCACAATACACAGTAGGCTCCGGGGGAGACCCAACCATATACTAAAATAGTGGTATAACAATCACAACTTGAGTCAAAACAAGGTCTAGAGCACGTAGAATCGCTGGGACCCTAAGGAACCACCCAAGGTAAGTAGATAGGGACCCCACGGAGGACCAGTGCAGTGTACTAACACGACCGCGGGCTCCGTACAATTCTATGGGGAAGTCGCAGTTGCAATTTTAAAGTTTAAGGACCCTTCTAGGAGGACTTCGAGCAAATCCTTTGGAACGTAAGAGGTTGGAGAGCTACCCCACCCGTGGATACCGTAGTGATGGAGCAAGGACTCACAATGAGGCTTGCTCGGAAGCAATCCTCTCACAGTACTAATTAATTGTACTAGAAGCTTGTAATGTCTTTATTAATAATGTGCAACACAAACATATTTTATCTAGAAGATGCTTGCCTATGTGTTTTCCACTAATAAGTAATCCTCGTTTAATCCAAAATGGCCGCTAAAAACGCGGGAATTCTACTGTCAACCATGTCATGTGGTATGACGTCTTTCTTTGCTTGGAGGAATTTTTGCTTCTGCGCAGTGTATGCTAAAATGGCCGCTTTAATGTTCTCACATGCTAAAACTTTCGCATTGCTGCAATTAATAATGTGGTATTTTAAGGCTACTAATGCGGGATAGACATTTATAAATAAATAGGATTAGTGTAGAAGTAGGAGGTATACAGTGAAAACATTTATTTTTGATTTTAATATGTTTCTTCTTTGATTTTCTATTAGTTCGTAAAGTGGGCCTGGGTTGGCTAAACAGCAGCTCGAGAGCCATGTGACCTGCGCATGCGCTCTGAAAACTAACAAAGCAAAGCGATGAAGTCAACTTGGAGGACGTCCAAGGACATGACCCGCTGATCACCTTCTAAGCTCAACTGAATGTCCTGTTAATTGACACATTTTGTATATATTTTGTATTAATATTGGTGTGAAACGGGTGGGAAATAAAGCAAATGTATAAATTGAGAGGGGCGGGATTCTAAAACAATGGGCTTAAGAAAATTGAACTAAATTGACATGGTGTGAGGATCAACCCCCTGTCCCTGTCCAAACAGAATTAGTGCGTCCATTATTTTGAAACATTAATGGGAGGTACATGGGCATAGAAGGGTATATTAGATATAGAATTAGCTAATTAGAAAGTGGAGGCTTATGCTGATCAGGAGAACAGAGACTGTTACAGCGGAGCTTAGCGCTCAGAGCACAGAGGGAACAAAGCAGACTGAATCGCTGTCCGAAGAGGTCGTGAGGTGGGGGCGGCGGACCGTATTAGAGGGAGACGCAGAAGAACCACGAGGAGGAACGAAGTGTCAGAGAGGGGAACGACGCAGGCGTCTTGCTAGAGAGGTCATCTATCCTGTCCTGAACCTGGTCCGGAGGTCTTGGTCTTCATCCTTTCTTGGGACCCTCTTTCCAACTCCTTGGCCAAGGGGTTTGGTTTTCACACCTTTAGGTAACTATAAATGTGTAATCTTTAGTTTGTACTGCTGTCTCTTTCTTCTCCTTTCTGAGGGGCCGTCATTTGTGATTAATGGGTGACTATACAGTGTGCTTCCTCCTTGAGATGCGATTAAGTATTATGTGGTTTGTATTTTACTCTGCTAAATATTTTAGATAAACATTTTAAAACTTCCTGAGTCAGTGGTTATTTCAGGTGTTTAATGAAATTATGTTTTGTATGATCTCATATCAACCCCAGTTATCAAAGGTCCATTGGTAAGTCATTACTCTTCAATCAGAAAAGGTAATTGGTAGCAGGGATTTTGATAAAGAGTACAACTGACCCCCCCCCGCGGTGATTGCTAGTTAGTGTGAATGAATGGGCCCAGGTGAGTATTTAGTGTATGAATGCTTGTTGCTAGTAACCCGCTGGATCAGTTTTCTGGCTAGCAGAGGATGGTTATACTTTGTTAACTGGGTAATGAGAATTTTCTTTTTATGAACTAACATCCGTTTTAAAGTTTTGTTTTATGTTGTCTAGAAATCCCCGGGGAAACTGAATAGCGGATGGTAAGTGGAAACCATACTGCAGTGAGGTTATCTGTCAGGCAGAAATAGTACTGAAAAGTTAAGCAGGGCTATCAGTACTTGTTAGGGACTCTGTGTGTGTGTGAGTGACAGCAAAGGAATATGCTGGTGAAATTTTGATGTTATATCACCTAGAAAGGGTAACATTGAAGGAGTAGCAGGTATTTCTGAAGATTACATGAAGAGTAAACGGAAGGGTTTTACTCGTAGTGTATGTCTAGTAAACGGAAGGGTTTTACTAAGTGTGAGAAAATCTATCCTTTAATTTAGGGAAACTGACAAGATAGCGAATGTTTTTATGTTGTTACTGAATTTTAATGAAAAGTGTTGAGGAATTAAAGTTTGCGTACGATTTTTGTAAAGGGAGGGTCAGCTGCCGGAGTAGAAGCTGACGTCATAAGCGCCGCGCTGGGATTGGTCGACACAGTGAGGGACAGAAAAGCGCAGATTGTAAAGGAGGGGGTCGTCAGATTGAGTAAATAGACGTCACAGAAAAAAAAAAAAAAAACGCGCTAGCATTGCTTCCGAGACAATTGTAAGCTGAAATTTGATTGCTTGTCAGAATAGAAGTTGAAATATTAGTGGACAGTGGAGATTGTATGTGGAAACGCGATCCGACTTTGATAGGAACACGACCAGACAGGAGATTTTTAGGTTTTGCAGAATATAATTCAATAAATAGATATTTACTCAAAATGTACGGAGAAAAGAGAAAATTGTCATTCTTACAAAAGATTAAAAATTATTTTAAGAAAGATAAGCCAATCAAAACTAGGGAAGGAATTCTCATTCCACCAGCAAAAACGCCTGCCTCATTCATGATGATGGAGAGGGGTTATCATACTTGTGTATGGTTAGAAAATTGGATAGAATATACAAAAGATGACGGAGTACTAGCTTTCCCAGAGAATGGTACATTCAATGGGAGAGTTCTTCAAAATTTAAGTATGAGAATGAATGAATTAGAACCCAGACCAAGATTAACGCAGTACGAAGCCCTAGAAGAATGGGAGACAGAAGCATTTGAGCGTGATAGACCCAGGAGCAATAGGGGTTATAGGGGATTTTTCCCTAGATATCAGAATGAGACAAGAGAAAGTCAGATGAAACAGTGGAGACGAGCGATGATTTCTGAGGGTTTGTATCCAGTATTAATGGCTGATGAGCAGTTAGGGAGCAAATGGAAAGAGAAGACTAAACACATGACATGGTTTGGGGAATCCGAAGATGAATTCATGGAAGAAATATTAAAGAACCCTCCACCATACCAGGAAGAGCTGGATGGATGTACTCCAAGTGCACCTGTTTTGAGAACACCGTTAGTACCTCAAGTACTGCATAATCCACCAGTTAATAGGGTACTTCAGGATAAAGAAAGAGAGGCTTTAGACAGAAACGGAGCAGAAATAATACAGAAAATAACACAGTTGAATGTACATCCTGAATCTCTGACTATACCTGTAACAATTGGTCCCGTGGTCCCTTTATATGGAGACAAAGTAAATTGCCCGAAGCCCTTAGTTATGACTACATCTATGGATAACCCTAGAAATGAAGTTGTAATAACTGATGATCATATTTTATAAACTAAAAGTAGAGTTAGAAGAGATGATAGCAGGCAACGTAGGAGTAGATCGTCTAAATACCTACAGTGAAGAGGAACTATTGTTCGTATGTAGGAGTACAAACCAGAAATGTAAAAATATTCCATGAAAAGTTAACGGATTTGGCCTCAGAGATGAGAATTGAAATAAGGAAGTCAAAAGTGTTGCAGAGACCATATAGAGCAGAATTTACTGACAAAGACTTAGAAAATATGAATATATCTGGTAGAAAATTACAAGTTAAAGAATTAATGACAGTTTTACAGAAATGGTGATATTTGGATAGATGGAAAACTAGATGGACAAAGAAAAAGGAAGAAGCACGTTCAAATAGAATGACATCTGAGTATTTATTGAAGGAAACAGGAAAGGTAGAACAGATGTGTCCAATGCGAGAGGTTCCAGGAGGAGGCTATGTCCATGTCCCATGGAGTAGACAAGACATATTGTAATTTACAAATGATTTTCCAAAGTTGAGAGAAAACCAATTGAATGGTACAAGCAGGTTGAGTGGTTTGTGAAGGTTTCAAAGGTTTTGTTAAAGGACATAGATGGTTTGTTTGACATAGTGGTACCTGCCGATTTATGGACAGACTGTAAAATTACAATCGACTGGCCTAGTGAAGAGTAACCTAGGGATCCAAAGACAGGTGCCCCATCAAATGATGTGATGAAAAAGTATCACCAGGTAATCAATTACTTGAAAGGGAAAATACCACCCAAAGAAACAGATTGGGTGAAAATAGACAGAACTACCCAAGAAGCAAATGAATCGGTACATGCCTACTATGAACGTCTATTACAGGTGTTCAAACAGTATAGTGGTTTTGAAGATATTGGAGACAAAAATATGAGTCAGTTTGTCTATTGATTTGTTTATGGTCTAAAGCCAGAGATTTGTCAAATGATTAAACAACGTATGTTATGTTGGCAGGGAAAGCCTATCGATGAGATTTTGAAATATGCTAAATATTGTGGGGATGACATTGAGGATAGACACAAGAAAAGGTGATGTGGGCTCCAGTGAAAATGGCTGAGCGACAGGGAATTAATTTAGATAATCCATCTGAAAGTCAGGGAAAAGAATCTGGGTCGAATGCTGACACAGGAAATGGTGACAAGGTAAGAGGACGAATGAGTAGAGAAGAGACTAAAAAGACATTTCCTTGTCATGGATGCGGAAAGTTGGGACATTGGAAGAACGAATGTAAAAAGATTCAAAATAATAATGGCCCAAATCATAATTTAAATCCACAGACGCAGAATGACTCACAGCAGGGGGTAAGTCATCAGAGTCAGTTGCCACCTGCCCCTATACAAGGTAATGTAAGCAGAGCAAAGCACGGTACAGACGTCGGATATCAAGGAGGAAGTGGTAAGAATGAATATGTAACTTCACAGTTTCTTTTACAGGATGATTTTAATCCATATGATTATCAATGACGGTGCCTAAGAGAGGGGGAGAAGGAGTGCGTACTTGGCGCATCCTTGCCGGTAGATCAGTCAGGTCCATATGTTGAAGGGAAAGTAAAAGGTAATGAGATCACCTTTCTTTTGGACACTGGTGCTACGCGTTCTACTGTAAGAACAGCAGACATCCCAAACCTCCCTCTCTCTGGAGAAGCTATCCAAGTTGTAGGTGTAGCAAATCAAAAGATTAGAAGACCCCTTACCGAACCCATGGAAGTAAGAATCGGAAACTTCCGAGAAATGCACCAATTTGTGGTGTGTGATTCCAGTCCAGTAAATTTACTGGGCAGAGACTTACTATGCAAAATGAACTGCACTATTTTCTGCACACCGGATGGTGTTGCAATACAGACCCCAGATGAAGATCATATTTACAAATTCATGATAGCCAAGCAAGGTACGGAGGTAGATGAAATGTTCTCCTTGATAACAAAAGATGAATTACCAGAAGAGTTAAAAACTACAGTGAGTTCAAAAGTATGGGATTTTACTGGAAAAGAAGTAGGTCTGATGGCAAATACAGACCCAGTAAAGGTAACTGTAAAAGAAGGTGCGATTTTTCCAAATACCAGACAGTATAAAATGAGTGCTGAAGTGAAAGCAGGAGTTACTGAGAAAATTGGCAAAATGGTGAAACAAGGTATATTAAAAGAAGTTATGAGTAGCCCTTGTAATTCGCCAATCATGGGTTTGAAAAAGCCTAGTGGAAAATATAGAATTGTTCAAGATTTACGGAAAATAAATAAAATTGTGGTACCTTGTTATCCTATAGTACCAAATCCTGCAGTAATCTTATACCAAATACCATGGAACGCAGAATGATTTACTGTAATTGATCTGTGCCAAGCATTTTTCTCAATTCCATTGCATCCAGATAGTCAGTATTTGTTTTCGTTCAAATTTGAAAATCACGTTTATGTGTGGAATCGTGTTCCTCAGGGGTACACAGAAAGTCCCTCCATTTTTAATCAGATACTGAAAAAGTGCCTAGAAAAATTTGTAATACCCAGGAACTCAGTCTTGGTGCAATATATAGATGATTGGTTAATTGCATCTAGAACCCATGACGATTGTGTCACCGACTCAAGTGCATTACTCAATCATTTGGCTGAGGAAGGTCACAAAGTGTCACCTGAGAAGTTACAATTTTGTACAACAGCAGTTAAGTATTTGGGACACCAAATTTAGTGAGGAAAGAGAAGAATAACCTCTGAGAGAATAAAAATAATTAAACAAATGAAAATGCCGGTAACACAAAGAGAGGTGAGAATGTTTCTTGGAATAGTGGGATACTGTCGACAATGGATTGTAGGGTTTTCTCTACTAGCAAAGCCTTTAATTCAGTTAACCAAAAAGAAGGCAAAGAACCCAGTTGAATGGGATGATAAAAGTGCCAGTGCATTTGTAAAATTAAGAAATGCTTTGTGTGAGGCACCTGCCCTGGGCATGCCTGACTATACAAAAGAATTTACATTATTTTGCTATGAAAGAGAAAGTTGTGCACTTTCAGTCTTAACACAAAGACATGGACTGGACAGACGTCCTAAAGCATATTTTTCTGCTACATTAGTCCCAGTGGCTGCAGCATTGCCAGGCTGCTTAAAAGCAGTAGCTGCTACCTGTATGAGCATTGAACATAGTGAGTCAATAGTAATGGGACACCCTGTTCAAGTGTTTGTCCCACATGCAGTTGTGATTCTATTGACAAGAACAAGAACCCAGCATCTTACCCCTAGTCGGATGACAAAATATGAGCGAATAATTCTAGGAGCTGAGAATGTGACCATAGCTAGGTGCACAGTTGTAAATCCTGCAACATTATTACCAGATCCATATTGTGAAGTTAGGGACGACACAGAACATGACTGCTTGGAAGTCACAGAGTTGTGTACCAAGCCGCGCCCTGACATACAGGAAATGCCCCTTAAGAACCCAGACAGGGAGCTGTTTGTGGATGGCTCATGCCTAAGGCATGAAGATGGCAAATTGAGTGCAGCTTATGCTGTATGTGAACTTACCGGAATAGTCGAAGCATCCTATTTACCAGGAGTCAAATCTGTACAAGTAGCTGAATTGGTTGCTTTGATTAAAGTCTCCAAAATTGGGAAAAATTTAAAAGTGACCATATTTACTGACAGTCAATATGGTTACGGGGTTGTGCATGATTTTGGCCAACTGTGGATGCAGAGGGATTTCATGACTTCTTCAGGATCCCAATCAAAAATGGGCAGTTTGTAAAAGAATTATTGGAGGCAATACAATCACCAAAAGAATTGGCAGTGGTGAAATGTGCCGCACACCAGTCAGGAGATGATTGGGTGGTAGCCGGTAACAGATATGCAGACTTAATCGCTCAACACTGTGCCAGAAATAGAATGGCAGTAAACAGAAAAGTCGAAACAATGGGAATCAGCTGCCAACTTATGCTATGTTCAACACCTGAAACATGGAATGATGTGAGACGACTGCAGGATGATGCTGAAGAGAGTGAAAAGGATGTTTGGATGAAAATAGGGTGTACCCGAAGAACAGATGATGATGTGTGGATTTATCCAGATGGCAGACCAGTCATGCCTGATTGCCTGATTTCACACATGGCCAGAATGTATCATGGAGACACACATGTAGGTAGAGATGCCATGATTAGACTTTTCAGACAAAGTTGGTACAATCCAAGGTTTAGGGCTGCAGCAGAGAGCCTTTGCCAGAGGTGCTTAACTTGTCAAATGAATAATCCAGGAAGGAGAACAGTAGTTGGTCTGGGAAAAATTGGAAAGGCAGAAGGCCCATTTGTGACATTGCAGTTAGATTTCATTCAGTTACCACCATGTAAAGGACTGAAATATGTACTTGTCATAGTGTGTCTGTTTTCAAAGTGGGTGGAGGCTTACCCTACCAGGAGGAATGACAGCATAACAGTTGCAAAACTATTATTACGAGAACTCATTCCACGGTTCGGTTTCCCAGTAACTTTGGAATCAGATAGAGGGAGTCACTTCAATAACGATGTAATTCGAATAATCTGTGAAGCATTTATAATTGAACAAAAATTGCACTGTGCATACCGCCCAGAGGCTTCTGGAGTGGTTGAACAAATGAATGGCACAATAAAATCAAGATTGTCAAAAATGTGTGCATCCACATCGTTAGATTGGCCAGATGCGTTGCCTCTTGTCTTAATGGGACTCAGAAGCATTCCTGATAGAAATACAGGATTGAGTCCTCATGAAATCATCATGGGAAGAGCAATGAGACAAGCCCATGTACCTGGCAATAAACTGCTGAACATAACTGATGATATGGTTCTAGATTATTGCAAAGCATTGGCTGACCTAGTGCGTTCTGTCTCTCACCAGGTTGGAGAAGACGCAGTTTCCAGGCAGCCTGAACAAGAGCATGATCTGAACCCCGGAGACTGGGTGGTAGTGAAGCATCACACCAGAGAAACGTGTTTATCACTAAGCCCGGGCGTAGTTTGCGTAGTAGCACTTCACGTAGCTACGTGAAGTACAGCTTCAACTACACGTAGCTATGCAAATTGCGTAGTGCGTAGCTGTGTGCTTGACTGCACTGTACAATAATTACCAAAAGCAAACTTGTACAGTGCAAGTTAAGATAAAATAAATATCTCTGTCTTTATATGCTAAAAATGCATATAGTCATTTCACTAAAGTGAAAACAAAAAGTTAACAAGCAGTGAGAGAGGTGATGATTTTGGTATCCTCACTAACTTAGGGAGAGAACCAACAACCAAGCAGATGTCTTGAAAACAAAAGCACATCTTATTGAACGATTCCTCCTAGGACCACCCCAAGCACAGTTATGGGCAAAAATACAATCCCAACCAAAGGCCCTGCAAAGCATTATGGGACGAGATTAGCAGTGGGCAGTGAATATTATAGTGTCAATATCAAAATAATTCTACAAAGAGCTGCAGTTCAACTAGTCGTTACTAGGTGTCGTCCCTCAAGAGTAAAATGCAAAAGTATTGAAAACCTTTCATGAAGCTTTTGCATTTGACTCGTGAGGGACGACACCTAGTAACGACTAGTTGAACTGCAGCTCTTTGTAGAATTATTTTGATATTGAACACTATAATATTCACTGCCCACTGCTAATCTCGTCCCATAATGCTTTGCAGGGCCTTTGGTTGGGATTGTATTTTTGCCCATAACTGTGCTTAGGGTGGTCCTAGGAGGAAGGGACCACCATTGAATCGTTCACATGATATGCTTTTTGTGTTCAAGGCATCTGCTTGGTCCTCCCCTAGGTTAGGGGACTCCAAAATCATCACCTCTCTCATTGCTTGATATTTTATTGTCAAAATTCATTTTTGTGAATTGGTTATATGCTTTTAGCATAAAAATTGCTTTATCAAAGCATTTGAAGGAGTTTATTATTAAGCCTGGGTGTAGCTATGCAAATTGCGTAGTGCGTAGCTGTGTGCTTGACTGCACTGTACAATAATTACCAAAAGCAAACTTGTACAGTGCAAGTTAAGATAAAATAAATATCTCTGTCTTTATATGCTAAAATTGCATATAGTCATTTCACTAAAGTGAAAACAAAAAGTTAACAAGCAGTGAGAGAGGTGATGATTTTGGTATCCTCGCTAACTTAGGGAGAAAACCAAGCAGATGTCTTGAAAACAAAAAGCACATCTTATTGAATGATTAGGTGGTGGTCCCATCCTCTTAGGACCACCCCAAGCACAGTTATTGGCAAAAATACAATCCCAACCAAAGGCCCTGCAAAGCATTATGGGACGAGATTAGCAGTGGGCAGTGAATATTATAGTGTCCAATATCAAAATAATTCTACAAAGAGCTGCAGTTCAACTAGTCGTTACTAGGTGTCGTCCCTCAAGAGTGAAATGCAAAAGTATTGAAAACCTTTCATGAAGCTTTTGCATTTGACTCGTGAGGGACGACACCTAGTAACGACTAGTTGAACTGCAGCTCTTTGTATAATTATTTTGATATTGGACACTATAATATTCACTGCCCACTGCTAATCTCGTCCCATAATGCTTTGCAGGGCCTTTGGTTGGGATTGTATTTTTGCCCATAACTGTGCTTGGAGTGGTCCTAGGAGGAAGGGACCACCATTGAATCGTTCACATGATATGCTTTTTGTGTTCAAGGCATCTGCTTGGTCCTCCCCTAGGTTAGGGGAACTCCAAAATCATCACCTCTCTCATTGCTTGATATTTTATTGTCAAAATTCATTTTTGTGAATTGGTTATATGCTTTTTAGCATAAAAAATTGCTTTATCAAAGCATTTGAAGGAGTTTATTATACTCCTGCTACGCTACGTTTATTAGCACAGTTATTCACTCTGCTACGTGCAATTTGCGTAGTGCGTAGTAGCACAAACTTTGCATGCTTCGTGAGCGTAGCAAAGTATTATGCCCAGGGTTATTTATCACCCAGGTGGGGCGAACCTTGTCAGGTTATATTGGGTACAAACACAGCAGTGAAATGTGCAGGTTTACCTAATTGGATTCATGTAAGCCATACCAAAAGGGTGCCAGCTCCTGAAGAGAGAGATCCTCAGTCAGCATCAATAGCTGAGGAAGCAGAAGGTTGTACAGCTGAAGAATCCCAAGTGATAGATTCAGGAGTAGCTGAAGAAGAACAACTGAGCACAAGTCAGGACTGGATACCAGTGGTTGATATACCTGAAGTCTTTATCAAAACAAGGAGCAGAGCTAGACTAGAGGAAATTAGAGAGGACCAGATAGGTGTAGAAGAACAAGCTCAGGATAGAGAGGTTGAAACTATAAGGGAACCTGAGCAGGCCCAGATAGGGAAAGGAAATTGGGCTCAAACTGACAACGAAACAATAGAGTTTGAGCAGGGACAGACAGGTTCAGAAGAACGCGGTCAGGCTGCAGAAGTACAGACTGCAATAAGCCCTGATCAGAACCAGTTAGGACAAGAAAATCACGTTCAGGGAGAAGAAAACCAAGAAAACATCGAACCTGAAAATATCAAGCAAGAAAACGTCAATCCTGAACAGGGCCAGTTAGCAGAGACGCACACTCAGGCAACTGAAGAAACAACAATAAGACCTGAACGAGGGCAGAGAGGGAAACTGAAAACAAAGAGAAACAAATTGTGCCACACATTAATGTGAATAAAGGAGTATTTGGAAAAGACTCAGAAGGTGAAGGTACAGTGCAAACCAAGAAAGTCAGAAAGGGTGATCATTGGCCTAGTGTTATTAAAAGAGTGAAATATCACATAGTAACACGAAGTGAAGACCCAGATCAAGTAAATGAAGTAACAAGCTTATCTGGACAAACAAGTGGGTCTGAAAAACGAAAAAGCAAAAGATTGAAAATCGTGAACAATAAGTTTAAAGGTCCTGATTGGACTTATGTAATTCTCGAAGACTGCGAAAGTTCAGAGAATAGTGAAAGCGGTGACGAAGGAAGAAGTGCAGAGCTGATTTATGAAAAAGAAGTGAAACCACCTTGATAACGTTAAAGTTTTGAAGGAAAAGAAAGAAGAGAAATCTTCTTGGTCAAAAATGACTGAGGACAGAGTTTCTGGGAGACCAAAACGGAAATGTTGTAAAAGATGCTGTGCTATATGCACATGTAGTCTGGTAGTGGTGCTTATAGTATGGTTGTTGGAAAGTGGGTTATTGGTAGGGGGAAATGTAGGTCTGCCACTGGCAATAAGGCCACTAACACATGATAGGACTCAGCATAGGTTTTAGAAAATTATTCCTATGCTCAACCCGTGGTAACGTGGCTGCGAGCAGACAGGCTTAACTTCAAAGACAGGTATGTAAAGCATTTAAAAACACCATTTCAGTAAATAATTAAGACACCACACAAAATAAAAATCCAACACCAATTCATAAAAAGAGGAAATATTTTTATCTTTAAAATGACATCAGAACGACAAAAATCTAATGTAGGGAACCGGAGATATGAATTTTCAAAGATTTAATAAAATATAGCACTTAGAAGTTTATAGCACCATATTGGGATAACTGCTCGCGATAGACCGGGGCAAAGTCAAAGTTTCAGGCCGACCGCGATGGAGCCCTGGGCGGCTACAGCTTGCGGCAGGTCCCGGTCTCAGCTTCTACCTTCACACTTAGAAACTTTTCTGGAGCTTTTTCTCGCGGGGTCCCTCGAAGCTCCCAGCCAGTCCGGATCCGGTGAGGGTTCGCCGGCTTGCCTTTCGACGAACTCCCGGTCAACTTACCTGGAGCGGACTTAGAACCTTTTTCGTTAGCGCTTCAGCGGGGCAACCCAGGAGCCCAGGCCGACACGCGATGGAAGACAGGCGGTTGCTCCCGGTCGACTTTTCTAGCTTTTTCTCGCAGGGTCTCTCGATGCTCCTCATGTAGCCGGATCCGGTGAGGGTTCGCCGGCTTCAGATTTCTTCTACTCCCGGTCAAACTCTGGAAGTCGGACCGACGGAGCTTTTAGCGGGACGAACCTGGATGGCTTGGCCGACTCGCGGTTGAAGGCAGGCGGCTTGGCTGACCAGGTTGAGTCGGTCCCTCTATGGAGCTTTTTTTCAAAGTTCTCCAAACTTCTTGAACTTCTTCCTGAAGTTCCTCAAACGGTCCCAAAGTGTCTCAAACTCACTCCAAGGGTCTGGAAGCTCCAAGATTTTCCTTGAAAGTTGAGGACTTCAGTTCCCACAATCCACTGGGATGTCACCCTTACAAATCCACTGGTAGTTCCCCAAGGTGCAGATTTAGTTGGTGATGTTCCAGATGAGCTCTTTTAACCTGTAGCTTTCAGGGAGTCCACTCTTTAGTTCTTTTTCAGCAAAATAATCCACAGGGCTGTAGTGTCAGATGGTGCAGTTTTCAGAGGTCAGGCCTTAGAATTCTTTGCACAGCAAAATCTTCTCAGCAGGGCACTTCTTGCTTCAGTAAGTTTAAAGCAGCAGATCTGGAGGGCTCTGCCCCTCTCAGATACTTATTCAAAATTCTCTGGGTCAAGCAGCAGGTCACTCCTGACCAATGGGAGCAGGGTAACTCCTCATAGTTATGACCACATCCTGTAGAGTGTGGCATTATTTTGTCCCAGAGTGCATCAAATCTTCCAAATCCATAATGGCAGAATTTCCAGCAAGGAGGCAAGAGCTGGCTAAACACACCCCTAGGATGGCTAATTTACTTAGACTCTCCCCCCTGCATCTGCTCATACCTTCCTTAATCCCCACATCTGCCTGAGGGATAAAGTTCAGAGTTGTAAACTGACACTGGGTTCTGCTTTTCCCTTTGAAGCCCATGGTTTACGACCCCTCCCCTGGCCTGGCATTCCTGTGGACCAGCACACTGCCCTCCCAGCCCAGCTGCATAACCCCAGGGGCTCTTTATCACCTCTCCAGGCAGGCTGGCTAATCCACTTAACTCTGACCAATCAGGGAAGACCACTGGAAGGCTGAATCTGGACTTACAAACAAGAAAGTCTTATAACTTCTTGTATGTACACTTTAGGAGAAATTCAACAATATGATATTGTTGGATTTAGCATTACTATTCTGAGAAGTCTTTGAACGGTAGCTCTGTCCCCTTCCTATCAGGAGTTATTATTTAATAACGTCCTGCAATGTTAACCTATGTAACTGGGGATTTGCAATGGGAAAAATGACTTGGGCCATTTTTCCAGCACCAGGACTTACAAAAACATATTTTATAAGTACTTGCCTTATATCCACAGGAACCCCACCCCATGTGCAACTAGGGGAGACTTTAGGGGTTCTGAATCTGCAAAAATATTGCAGATCCTCACTTCACACTGCCCCTGGCATCAAAGTCGAATTTGGGCAGCACTTTACCACAATGTGGGAGTGAAATGTGAAATTTCACTTTACTCAGGCATATAAAAACTCATTTTATAAGGGTGTACCCTATAAATATCTGATCCCCCACCCCTGGGATACCTAGGGGAGACCCTGGGGGTCCCTAATATGCCAAAACATTGTAGGTTATCCATTTGTAAGTGCCCCTACCACCAAAGTCGAGTTTGGGCACAATTTACTTTTTAAAAGCAGTCCTGGCACCCAGGGCTGCTTTTAAACTGACCTCTGGCTTCAGCAGTGCACACATGCAAGTGCAAAAAGAGCTGCTGGCCTCTAAACTGCCATACCCCAGGGTACTGGGGACTTCTAGATAGTTTCAATCCCCTGCCCTATTATATACTAGGGGCGTATGGGGTAGGTCATGCCAATTACAGGGGTACCCCACCATACCATAGTGTACCCTAGTGTATGTTAGGTGTTTTAACTGTATTCTAATGTGTTCCTTTCAGCTTGGCACTGGCCCTGGGCCTGGTTAGGCAGAGCCCAGGGTCAGTCAGAGTCAGTTACCACCAGTACCAGTCAGCAAAAGTTGGGGGTGCCCAGGGCACAGGATGACTTTGCAACATAGCCCCCCCCCTCCCAAAAGAAAGGTGATGGGTTACTAACCTACACCCTGGTAGTCCTCATCAGCTAAGTGGAAAAACCTGGAAAGTCCATCTGCATTGGCATGGGCAACCCCAGGTCTGTGTTCCACTGTAAAGTCCATTCCCTGTAGGGAAATGGACCACCTTAACAGCTTGGGATTCTCCCCTCTCATCTGCATGAGCCATCTGAGAGGCCTGTGGTCAGTTTGAACACGAAATCGAGTCCCAAACAAATATGGTCTCAACTTTTTCAGGGAGCAAACCACAGCAAAAGCCTCTCTCTCAATGGCACTCCACCTCTGCTCTCTGGGAAGAAGCCTCCTGCTAATAAAGGCAACTGGCTGATCAAGGCCCTCTTCATTTAGCTGTGACAACACTGCCCCAATCCCTTGCTCTGAAGCATCTGTCTGAACCACAAATTCTTTTGTGTAGTCAGGGGCCAGTAGCACTGGTGCTGAACACATAGCAGCTTTCAGAGTGTCAAACGCCTTCTGACACTCTGGGGTCCAAATCACCTTCTTGGGCCTCTTTTTAGAATTGAGTTCTGTTAGGGGCCCCACAATGGTCCCATAATTTTGAACAAACCTTCTATAGTACCCTGTCAGTCCAAGGAATGCCCAGACCTGAGTCTGGGTAACAGGAGCTGTCCAATCCAAAATAGTTTGAATTTTAGCTTGGAGAGGCTGGACATGGCTCCCACCTACCAGGTGGCCCAGGTACACCACAGAACTCTGCCCTATTTGGCACTTGCTTGCCTTAATAGTCAGGTCTGCCTGTTGCATGGCCTGAAGCACTTCCCTTAGGTGGCTTAAGTGATCCCCCCAGGTAGAACTGTATACAGCTATATCATCCAGGTAAGCTGCACTGAACTGTTCCAACCCAGACAAGAACCTGTTCACCAACCTTTGGAAGGTGGCAGGTGCATTCTTTAATCCAAAGGGCATTACCTTGAACTGATAATGTCCCTCTGGTGTGGAGAATGCAGACCTCTCCTTTGCTCCATCAGTGAGAGCAATCTGCCAGTAACCTGAAGTCAAATCAAAAGTACTCAGGTACTTAGCAGCCCCTAACCTATCAATGAGCTCATCAGCTCTAGGTATAGGGTGAGCGTCAGTCTTTGTGACTGCATTCAATCCTCTGTAGTCCACACAGAACCTTAACTCCTTGGGTCCCCCTGAGGATTAGGTTTAGGCACCAGCACCACTGGACTGGCCCATGGACTCTCAGACGGTTCAATTACCCCCAATTCCAGCATCTTAGCAACCTCAGCTTTAATGCTGGCTCTGACATGGTCAGACAACCTGTACAGTTTATTTTTGACAGGTAGGCTGTCACCAGTGTCAATGTGGTGCACACACCACTCAGTGATGCCTGGGTCAAAGAGAACAGGCCAGCAAACTGCTCCAGCACTTGCTTACAGTCTCTGTGCTGCTGGTCTGTCAACTTGGGAGAGAGTATCACCCCCTCCACTGACCCATCTTGCACATTAGTGGAGAGGAGGTCGGGCACAGGCTCAGTTTCCTCCTCCACACCCTCATCAGTGACCAGTAACATGGTCATGTCTGCCCTGTCATGGTGGGGTTTCAATCTATTCACATGCAGGACCCTATGAGGGTTCCTGGGGGTGCCAAGGTCAACCAAATAGGTAACCTCACCCTTCTTTTCTAAGATTGGATAGGGCCCACTCCACTTGTCATGGAGGGCCCTGGGAGCCACAGGCTCCAACACCCACACCAATTGTCCTGGAGTATACTCAGGCATAGTAGCCTTTTGATCATACCAGTGCTTCATGAGCTCCTGGCTGGCCTCCAGTTTCCTGTTTGCCTTGTACATGTACTCTGCCATTCTAGATCTCAGGCCTAGCACATAGTCAAGCACATTGTCCTTTGCTTCTTTAAGAGGCTTCTCTAAAGACTCTCTCAGCAGGCTCAATGGCCCCCTCACAGGGTGTCCAAACAACAACTCAAAGGGACTGAAACCAACCCCTTTCTGTGGCACCTCCCTGTAGGCAAACAGTAAGCATGGGAGGAGAACATCCCATCTCCTCCTGAGTTTCTCTGACAACCCATTTATCATGCCCTTCAGGGTTTTGCTGAATCGCTCAACAAGACCATTTGCTTGTGGGTGATAGGGGTGGTGAACTTGTAGTTGACACCACACTCATCCCACATAGCAGTCAGATAGCTGGACAGGAAGTTCGTGCCCCTATCTGACACCACCTCTTTGGAAACCCCACTCTGGTGAACACACCAAGCAGTGCTCTAGCCACCGCAGGAGCATCAATGGTTCTCAGAGGTATGGCTTCAGGGTATCTAGTGGCATGGTCAACTACCACTAAGATATACCTATTCCCTGATGCAGTGGGTGGGTCCAGGGGACCAACAATGTCCATCCCCACCCTTTCAAAAGGAACCCCAACCACTGGAAGTGGTATTAGGGGAGCCTTTGTCTTGCCCCCTGCCTTGCCACTGGCCTGACAGGTGACACAGGAGCTGCAAAACTCCTTTACCTTTTCAGACATATGGGGCCAGTAGAAATGGTTCACCAACCGGTTCCATGTCTTTGTCTGTCCCAAATGTCCTGCCAAGGGGATATCATGACCCAAAGTCAGGATGAACTCTCTGTACTTCTGGGGCACCACCAACCTCCTGGTGGCCCCCTCCTTGAGGTTTCTGGCCTCAGTATAAAGCAGTCCATCTTCCCAGTAGAGTCTGTGAAACCCACTGTCACCCCTTCCTCTTGCTTAGAAGCAATCCGCCTCAAGCTCTCAAGGGTGGGACAGTCACGCTGTCCCTTACTGAACTCCTCTCTGGAGGGTCCACCTGCTCCTGTCAGTTCTGCCAAATCTGACAGCTCTGGCAGGGATGGAGTCCCTCCCTCAGAGGCCAGATCCTCCCCAGGGTTAGATTCTGCCTGCACCTCTGGAGTTCCCTGGGCTGGCTCACCAGGCCCAGTACCCTTGTCCTTGGATGCTTGGCCCTTTGTTCCAGGGTCCAGGTGTACAGCCCCTCCCTTCTGGCTAGTCTGTGACCCAGTCACAGCACATACCCACTCAGGGAGCTCCAATATTTTCATATGGAGTCCTCTCTCCACCTCTGACCACACAGAGGCTTCAAGATCATTGCCCAGTAAACACTGGACTGGGAGCACCTTTGACACAGCTACCTTTATAGGGCCTGTCACACCTCCCCATTCCAAATCCACCACAGCCATAGGATGGAGTTTGGTAGTGCTGTCTGCATAAGTCACCTGGTGAAACTCACCAGGTAACAACCTCTCTGGAGGCACCAGCTCATCCAGGACCATAGTTACACTAGCCCCAGTGTATCTGATAGCCTCAACCTCAGTCCCATTCACTTTAGGCCTCTGCCTGTACTTGTCCATGTTTGGAGGTAAGGCAGTAAGGGTTGCAATATTCACCCCACCCAGGGACACTAAGGTTGCTTCCCTCACTGGGGCACCACTCTCCACCCCTACACTGACACTGGCAATCCCTGTGGATGGCCCCTTAGGGGGGAGCTTCTTGGCGCAGACAGCATCTCCCTGCTTGTGCCCTGGCTGGTTACAGTCAAAGCACTTACCCACTTTTGAGAGATCAAAGAACCTACCATTCTTTCCCTGATTCCACCTCCCTTTGGATTTGGGTTGGCTCGGGGCCCCCCCCTCCTTGTGACGGTTTTTATGGGTCTTTGGAGGACTTCTTCTGGTTTTGATCTTCCTTTCCCTGGGCTTTCCCCTGGGGAGGGACCTGTCCTCCTTTCTTCTGGTCACCCCCCTGGTGCTGAATGGAAACCCGGGTTCTCACCCACTCATCAGCTGATTCCCCCAACTCTCTGGGGTCTGTCAGCTTAGAGTCCACTAGATACTGGCGTAACTTCTTCTGCACAATGAGTCAAAATATGTTTCTTCAAAAACAAATTATACAATCCCTCATATGTGTCAACTTTGTTACCAACAATCCAGCCTTCCAGTGCCTTCACTGAAACGTCCACAAAGTCTACCCAAGACTTTGAACTCAATTTCTGGGTGCCTCTAAACTTCACCCTGTACTGCTCTGGAGTCAGACCAAACCTCTTGACTAAGCATGCCTTCATCTGCTGGTATGATTCTGCATCCTCTCCCTTCAGGGTCAGGAGCCTATCCCTCCCAGCTACTGGAATCAACTCCCACAGGAGTGCACCCCAATACCTAGAGTGGACCCTACTCATTTTAAGGGCCCTCTCAAAAGCTGCTAGCCACTTGTCAATGTCATCCCCCTCAGTGTACTTGGGCACTATGCCCTTGGAAAGTTTAGGTTCAAATATACCACCCCTGGACATCTCAACATCTTCTTCACTTTTGCTGCCACCATTTCTCTTCTCCTCCCTCTCCCATCTTCTCTTAGCCAATTCGAATTTCTCCTTCTCCAAGGCAATCAACTCTAATTGAGCCTGAAGCTATCTCTCTGCAGGGGACAGTAGTGGTTCCTGAGTAAGGGACCCTTACTCCCACCACCACCTTGATTCAATTGGCTAACACTAGTTAAAATGGAAGAGGCATCATCCTCAACCTCCTCTGGGAGGAGGTTGGGGGACACACCCGCTATCCCCCCTTGACTTTCCTCAGCTGCCCTAGCCCAGGCTTTTAGGGACTCCAGCAACCCTACCTTCCTAAGCTTCCTGCAAGAAGGCAGCCCCCTAAGCCTACACTGTTCCCTAAGATCAGCCATCTTAAACTGGGACAGTTTAGCCAGGTCCAGCTCCATGGTTCCCTAGTTTTGGGTCACAAAAAACTAGGCACAACAGACTTAGAACAATTTGGAAAAATCAAAACAATGGATTAAAAACAGTTTAGTCCAAATTCCAAAAATCAAACTCAAAAGTTTTGTTCTAAGGCAATTTAGAGGATTTTTATAATCTTAAATCATTCACTGAAAGGTGTACTTTTTAAACACAAGTCCTCATCCACACCGCTGAGCACCAAATGTTGGAAAGTGAGTTATTGGTAGGGGCAAATGTAGGTCTGTCACTGGCAATAAGGCCACTAACACATGATAGGACTCAGCATAGGTCTTAGAAAATTATTCCTATGCTCAACCCTTGGTAACGTGGCTGCGAGCAGACAGGCTTAACCTCAAAGACAGGTATGTAAAGCATTTAAAAACACCATTTCAGTAAATAATTAAGACACCACACAAAATAAAAATCCAACACCAATTTATAAAAATAGGAAATATTTTTATCTTTAAAATGACGCCAAAACGACAAAAATCTAATGTAGGGAACCAGAGATATGAATTTTCAAAGATTTATTCAAATATAGCACTTAGAAGTTTATAGCACCATATTGGGATTAGGGCTGGGTGGAATTGGCGTAGCGCCACTATGCAGAATTTTGGAAAAAATGTGTGGAAAACGAGCGCACGTCCTGAGGGTCCGTGTGCCCGGGACAGGGGTCCCTCGTGCCCGGGCAGGCTCCCCGATCTCCCCGGCCTGGCTGGGTTGAGAAGCAGGGACTGGCCCCGGGGCCTGGGTTTCAGTCAGGGCCTGGGGTTTGGGAGCCCCCATCCTGCGGCCTGCCAAGTGTCCATCTGCCTGGGACAAGGGTCCCTGGTGCAGAGCCCCGGAGACCTGCAAGGGCAGGCGGGAGCCCTAGAGCTATGGCTCGGCTCGGGGAAGGCAGATGGGAGTCCTTTCGGTCCCGGCCATCTGGTCGCACCAATCCCCTCGGCCATCTGGTCGCACGCAATGCTTTCCAATGGGGCGAGCAGATAGCCGGGCCGCCCTGGAAGTCCCGATGGGGGCTCATTCGCCTCCCTGATCCCAGCCAGGGCTCCAGGAGGTCGGGCACGTCCGGGCCTAGGGTCCCCCGAGTCTCTCGGTGCGCACGGGTTCCCAGAAAGAGGGGTAGCCTTCCTCCGGATTACTAGGGGCAGGGTATGCCGGGACACCCCTCCCGGGCTGGCGGACCAGATGCGCTGGGCCCGGACGACACCTCCCCTCCGTCCGGGGGCTCCCTCCTCCAGCCCACGGCGTGGAAAAAGGGCCCGGTACAAGCTCCATGGGTCCCGGGCAGTCCTCCCCCGGGCGTCTGGGCCCCAGGTGCGCCTGCGGGCCTCCCCATGCCTGAGGCCCAGCGTGGGGTCTCTGAGCCCCCCCCGAGCCCTGCAGCCCCGGAGCCCTGCAGCCCCCGAGCCCTGCAAGGGCAGGCGGGAGCCCTCCCGCGAATGCTCGGGGCAGGCAGATTGGCGTTATTTCGGTCCCGGCCATCTGGTCGCACCAATCCCCTCGGCCATCTGATCGCACGTAATGCTTTCCAATGGGCGACCAGATGGCCGGGCCGGCCTGGAAGTCCCGATGAGGGCTCATTCGCCTCCCCGATCCCAGCCAGGGCTACAGGAGGTCGGGGGCCTCCTCGCCTAGGGGAGTCTGGCGGTGCGCACAGGTTCCCAGAAAGAGGGGTAGCTTTCCTCCGGATTACTAGGGGCAGGGTATGCCGGAACACCCCTCCTGGGCTGGCCGTTCTTTGCCGGGGACCAGATGGGCTATGCCCGGACAACACCTCCCCTCCGTCCGGAGGGCTCCCTCCTCCAGGCCACGGCGTGGCAAAGTGCCCGGGACGTGCTCCATGGGTCCTGGGCAGTCCTACCCCGGGCGTCCGGGCCCGAGAGCTCCGGTGGTCCTTCCCGTGCCTGAGGCCCAGCCGGGTGTCCCCGAGCCCCCCTGGCCGCGGAGCCCCCGAGCCCTGCGTGGGCAGGCGGGAGCCCTACCGCGAAGGCTCGGGGCGGGTAGATGGGAGTCCTTTAGGTCCCGTATGCCCGGACAACACGTCCCCTCCGTCCGGGGGGGCTCCCTCCTCCGGCCCGCGGCGTGGCAAAGAGCCCGGGACGGGCTCCATGGGTCCCGGGCAGTCCTCCCCAGGGCGTCCGGGCCCGAGAGCCCCGGTGGTCCTCCCGTGCCTGAGGCCCAGCCGGGGTCCCGAGCCCCGGGAGGCGGAGCCCCGGAGCCCTGCGTGGGCAGGCGGGAGCCCCCGCGAAGGCTCGGGGCGGGCAGATGGGAGTCCTTTCGGTCCCGGCCATCTGGTCGCACCTTTCCCCTCGGCCATCAGGTCGCACGCAATGCTTTCCAATGGGGCGACCAGATGGCCGGGCTGCCCTGGAAGTCCCGATGAGGGCTCATTTGCCTCCCCGATCTCAGCCGGGGCTCCAGGAGGTCGGGTGCGTCCGGACCTAGGGTCCCCTGAGTCTCTCGGTGCGCACGGGTTCCCAGAAAGAGGGGTGGCTTTCCTCCGGATTAGTAGGGGCAGGGTATGCCGGAACACCACCCCCTGGGCTGGCGGTTCTTTGCCGGGGACCAGATGGTCTATGCCCGGACAACACCTCCCCTCCGTCCGGGGGCTCCCTCCTCCAGCCCGCGGCGTGGCAAAGTGCCCGGGACGGGCTCCATGGGTCCCGGGCAGTCCTCCCCCGGGCGTCCGGGCCCGAGAGCTCCGGTGGTCCTCCCCGTGCCTGAGGCCCAGCCGGGGTCCCGAGCCCCCCGGGAAGCGGAGCCCCCGAGCCCTGCGTGGGCAGGCGGGAGCCCCACAGCGAAGGCTCGGGGTGGGCAGATGGGAGTCCTTTCAGTCCCGGCCATCTGGGCGCACCTTTCCCCTCGGCCATCTGGTCGCACGCAATGTTTTCCAATGGGGCGACCAGATGGCCGGGCCGCCCTGGAAGTCCCGATGAGGGCTCATTTGCCTCCCCGATCCCAGCGAAGGCTCCAGGAGGTCGGGCGCATCCGCGCATAGGGTCCCCTCAGTCTTGCGGTGCGCACAGGCTACCAGAAAGGGGGGTAGCCTTCTTCCGGATTACTAGGGACAAGGTACTCTGGGACCCCTCTCGGCCTAGCGGTCCTCAGCCGGCAGTTGGACGGGCCAGGATGCCGCCCCAGCCCTGGGTCCATCCTGGGCCTGCCGCGTGGCAGGCTGCCCTGGATGGGGTCCGGCGGGCCCGGGGAGCCTCTCCCTGCTGGGCTGGGTTCAGGGGCTCCCTGCGGCCCCGGGGAGGGTGGCCTCCCCACCCCGGTCTCCGTCCTCAGTCCCGCCGTGTGGCAGGGTGCCTGTGGTGATGTCCGGCGGGCCTGGGGAGGCGTCCCCTGCGCCTCTGGGCCTGGGAGCCCCAGCTGGGACCAGGGGCCCCGCCGGGCCCCAGGTCGGGTGCTCCGGCCCTGGGCCCCGTCCCCCGGCCTGCCGCTCTGCCAAAGGCCTGGGACGTGGTTCCGTTGTGCCTGGGGAGCCTCCCCTTGCTTGGCTGGGTTCAGGAGCTCCGGTTGGGGCCCCTGAGGGCCCCGGGGAGGGTGGCCTCCCCAGCCCGGGCTCCGTCCTCGGTCCTGCCGCGTGGCAGGGTGCCCGGGACGGGATCCGGAGGGCCCAGGGAGGCGTCCCCTGCGCCTCTGGGCCTGGGAGCCCCTGCTGGGTCCAGTGGCCCCGTCGGGCCCCGGGTCGGGTGCTCAGGATCTGGGCCCCGTCCCCCGGCCTGCTGCTCCACCAAGGGCCCAGGACAGGGGTCCGTCGGTCCCGTGCAGGCCTCCCCTGCTTATCAAGGTGTCCGCGGGCCCCGGGTCGGAGGGCCCGTCGGGTCCCCCTCGCAGCCTCCATGGCTGGGGCCCAGCTGGGGCCCTGGGCCTCCGGTCCCCCATGCCCCGGCGCCCGCTCACTCTTTCGTTGGGGCACAGAGCGACCAGATGGCTTCCCTTTCGTGCCCGGCCATCTGGTCGCACCATTCCCCTCGGCCATCTGGTCGCACGCAATGCTTTCCTAAGGGTGACCAGATGGCCGGGCTTCCCTGGAAGTCCCGATGAGGGCTCATTTGCCTCCCTGATCCCAGCGAGGGCTCCAGGAGGTCGGGTACTTTTGCGCCTTGGGTCCCCTCTGTCACCTCGTATGCACGGTTTACAAGAAAGGGGGGTAATTTTCCTACGGATTACTAGGGAGAGGGTCAATCAGACCTCCGTGCGGTCCGACGATTCTGAAACAGGGGAAGGCAGCACCCGGGCCCGCCCGCCGGGGGCCCCCAGGGGCCCGGGTACGCACCTGCCTCTCAGCCCCTTCCCGATGGTCCTTTTTCTCCGAGTTTGCTCAGTCAGACCTCCGTGAGGTCCGGCGATGCTGAGACGGGGAAGGCAGCACCCGGGCCCGCCCGCTGGGGCCCCCAGGGGCCAGGGTATGCACCTGCCTCTCAGCCCTTTCCCGATGGTCCTTTTTCTCTGAATTTGCTCAGTCAGACCTCCGTGAGGTCCGGCGATGCTGAGACGGGGTAAGGCAGCACCCAGGCCCGCCTGCGGGGCCCCCAGGGGCCCGGGTACGCACCTGCCTCTCAGCCCCTTCCAGATGGTCCTTTTTCTCCGAGTTTGCTCAGTCAGACCTCCGTGAGGTCCGGCGATGCTGAGACAGGGGAAGGCTGCACCCGGACCCACCCGCCGGGGCCCCCAGGGGCCCGGTACGCACCTGCCTCTCAGCCCCTTCCCGATGGTCCTTTTTCTCCGAGTTTGCTCAGTCAGACCTCCGTGAGGTCCAGCGATGCTGAGATGGGGAAGGCAGCACCCGGGCCCGCCCGCCGGGGCCCCCAGGGGCCCGGGTACGCACCTGCCTCTCAGCCCCTTCCCGATGGTCCTTTTTCTCTGAGTTTGTTCAGTCAGACCTCCGTGCGGTCTGGCGATGCTGAGACAGGGGAAGGCAGCACCCAGTCCCGCCCGCCGGGGCCCCCAGGGGCCCGGGTACGCACCTGCCTCTCAGCCCCTTCCCGATGGTCCTTTTTCTCTGAGTTTGTTCAGTCAGACCTCCGTGAGGTCTGGCGATGCTGAGACAGGGGAAGGCAGCACCCGGGCCCGCCCGCCGGGGCCCCCAGGGGCCCGGGTACACACCTGCCTCTCAGCCCCTTCCCGATGGTCCTTTTTCTCCGAGTTTGCTCAGTCAGACCTCCGTGAGGTCCGGCGATGCTGAGACAGGGGACGGCAGCACCTGGGCCCGCCCGCCGGGGCTTCCAGGGGCCCGGGTACGCACCTGCCTCTCAGCCCCTTCCCGATGGTCCTTTTTCTCCGAGTTTGCTCAGTCAGACCTCCGTGAGTCTGCTTGCCCTGGGAGCAGGCAGGGATGCTAAGCCAGCATACCCCCTGCGCAGGGTGGCCTGCCAAGGGGATGCCCCAGCCGTACTCTGATTGATTGGGCACTCTTGGTCCGTTTAGGGATGGACTGCTTGGCCAGCCTCGGCTGTTGTTTCAAGCAAAGCGCTTCCACCCCGCATGGACCGTCTGACTCGAGGGCCTGCCGCCTGGCGGGAGGCCCTTCACCCTACCCAGCAGAGCGAAGGCCGAGCGGCCCCGACAGCTCGTGCCCCCCAGTGGTCTGACCCGCCGGAAGGGGTCGGGTGGCGCCAGGCCCTTGGATGCTGCTGCCCAGCAGGTCCGAAGGCCCC